>VZTX01010331.1:65184-86554 GCA_013400915.1 Pardalotus punctatus | reverse complement strand
AATAAGTGACATTCTGCAACAGGGAAGTAAGTGTATAATGAGTTCATCTTCCACAACTGCACACCAGCGAGAACTGCAGAGCCAAGATGGTGGAGCGGAAAAGTCTCGTGTGTCACTTGAGCCATCAACTTAACAAGGGTGCACATTGTGAAGTTTGGTACAGCTGTGTCACCGAGTTGTGTTGAACAAGGGCCGTTCAGAAAGCCAGGCTGGCCCTTGTGGTATGTGGCTCTGCTTATGGCTCTGGTTTCAGCGCAGTTTTCCATTGCTGGAAATGGTTTCCAAGATAAGAGAATTTATTTCAAAGAATGTTTGTGATGGGGATTAATTAAGTGAACAGCAGGTCAAAAATCCCTGGCTGGAGTTGTCCACATTCTGATTGGTCTTGTGAGGAAATTGTGTTGTTCGGAAAGCATAAGCTGGTGTTAACACTAGTTCATTTAGGAAACCCATTGTTTGCATTTGTCTTTGGCAGGCTGAGGTTTCACTGTGGCAATGTTCCAGTGCTGAGGGACATCTGCTCTCCTGGAAGAGTAGACAATGTGATTAAAGTAACTCTGAAGGAAATTGTGTTTTTTATTGAAGATGCTGGTAAAGGATTTAATTTTCCTTTATTATCTTCAGGTGTTTTGTAGAGTGCTAGCATTAATCTCAAATGTAATTGTGGTGAGGAGCTAAACTTTAATTTTAAATATCAAAGAGATTATTTATCTGTCTGTCTTGTTTTGTATCCCCAGTAGGCCTTCCTTCCCATCTACGTTCAGAAGCACATTTCTACATTGAGATTAGGTAGTAAAATAAATATCAGTAACAGCCTATCCGTCAGCCTGTGGCTTGAATTACCGTGCAAGTGTGTGGCACTCTGCAGCTGGTACCCTGAGCAACTACACAGAGCCATGTGGTGTTGGTGCAGGCAAGGATGTGACACCTGTTCCAGGATTTTCCATGGTGCATACGTGCCATAAGGAGCTTGGGAGGAACTGTGGAAAGGAAGCAGACTTGAAACGTTTTGAAGCATATTTTCAGTATTGTAGGTGATCCTGGAAAGTGAGGCAAAGGTTGGAGTCTGGGGAACTCCAGAGCTTTAATCTGAAATTTATCTCATTTGATGTGTACCATAGAGCACCCAGATAGGTAGGGAACAGGGTGATTAACTTGTTGAGAAATAATTTAAGCCATTTAAAAGTAAGAACTTATATTCTCAAGGAAGCACGTCTATGCAGTGCAGGACAGATACATTTGGTCTTCAGTGTGTGGACTTGTCATGATGACAGGGTAATGGGCAGTGGCTTGGTATGTGTTCGTGTGTGTGGGTTCTGCTTAGAGATGGGGTTATGGTCATGGGGTTCAAGTTGACCATGAAGTTCAGGCTGGGTTTGTGACTTTAAGCAGGGTCACAGCTGAGCAGTATGTGACAAGCAATGATGTGCTGTTTTTGGTTTCAAACACTACATTTAAATAAAGTGAGTGACATGAGACAAGTTGAAACCACGTTGCATATATTTATTTGCAGGAAAGTCGAGCTTGTCCAGTTAGTCTTACTTTCCTGTTGATCTCTACAAAAACTTGAATGCTCTTGGACAGGTGTTTCTTACATTACTTTAAATTGGTTTATTGCAAAACACAGCCTTACTGTTTTGTCTTCCATGGGGAAAAATGTGGGAAACTGACTGCTAGCTAAATAAAACATAAAGCATTAATGACTACAGTTGGGTTTTTTTGTTATTTTCATATTTCTCTACAACTAGAGTGGAAAACCAGCTCGCTGTGCAGTAAACGTAATTTTATATGAATCTAAATATAGGCTGCATTATCAGGAATTACGACGTGCCTGTATCTATGTCATGGCTTGGCTGAAAGCCAATGCTTTTCGAGGAAGGTTTGATTAATGTTGGTAATGCTTAGCTTTGAGATCAGACTCTTAAGTACTGGCAGAAAGGAGTGGGCAGGGTGTGGGAGGTGAGAACAATCTGCTGTAGGGTGGCGGCATCCCGCACTTGGTCAGTTTCAAAGGAACTATTAAATTACACCTCCTGGGATCTGGCTACTGACTGCTTGCCCTTGCATTGGGTGAATGGTTTGTCTGGCTCCAGATGGTTAGCTGGACGTACTAAACAGCTAGGAAATGGTTTCTTTGGGTTTTTTTGGTTTTTTTTTTTTTTTTTTTTTCTGCATGGCTTTTCTATTAGCTTAGCAAGAAGTTTAAGGAGATTACGGGAAATTCTAGGTTGTTGTTAACAATTCCATGGATAAAGAGATCCACACACTTTGAAGTCAAAAGAGACAAAACCAAGCTGCTTCTTTGAAGAAGATGCAAGTCAGCAATTATTTCTTTGCTTTTATTTTCCTTTCATGAGTCAAACTACTTGAAAAGGAGTACAGTTCTAGCTAATTTCTGAACACTGTAACAGGAATGCGTTTGAGGTTTTTTCATTTTTTGTATTCAGATGTAGCTTTGGCTTTCTGGGGAGGAAGAAGCCAGCTATTGTCAAGAGACTGAAGCTCTTCCTGGTGAAAATTAGTGGGTGTGAGGGTGAGGTATGTGTTGTGTACATTAGTGTTTGTTTTTATAAATCACAGAGGCTTTTCTGATCTTTCCCTCCTTTCCTGTATTCCCTTTAGGGCTGGGATGACACTGCTGAGTTGCTGAGATTTCATCTGGCTCTCAGCGTTTGAACTGTTGAGCTCCAGTTTCTGTTTTCTCTCTGAGAACATGTTCACATGAGCTGTCTCATAGTTAGACAACTCATGGCACTAACAACTAATAGTGCTTAGTTTTAATTCTCCACCCATCCACCACCCCCCTGCTGTGGCTTTTGTTGCATTAAATAATGTGGCTTCACAGACAGTCTCGTTGCAGACAAGCCAGAAAGGGCTGATCTAACTGGTGATGCTTACTTTCTGTGGTACAGGTGCTACATTGGATTTTAATCATGTTGTTGTTGCTAGTCCACTTTATATATTCCTATTTTTTCTGCTGGTGCATGGCAAGAATGCTCATCTCAGCTGCATTCCAGTCTGTAAATGCATTAAAAAGGTACTTGCATTAAAAGAATTTAAAATCCAAGAAGTTTTAAGATATCCACACTCTTTGGATAGTGGCATATTTTTGGGAGTTTCCCTGTTTCAGAGTCCAGGATAATTTGGGGCGGCCAGGGGAGCTATGGCTCTGCAACTTTCTCATTTCAGAATCTGACTTGGTAGGCTTGGTTTCAGCATTAGAGAAGCAGTTTCTTCTTGTTTTGATTTAAGCTTTTTCCTGCAGCGATCAAAGGAGAAAGGTCTGCTGTGGGCCCTCATAATTCCTAATAGGTAATGGAGAAATTGGTTTTTTCACAGACATACTAAAGCGAGACACCTTCCCTTCCCTCTTTTTCCTCTTCTGCTGCACGCCTTCCTTGCATGCTGAAGCTTCAGCAGGCCTGGGTGGGAGAGCAAGGACAGGACAGAACCTCCAGTGAATAATGCAGAGAGCTGGAAGCAGGAGCCCATGTGTTCAAACCCCAAATCCTGCGCTTTTGTCCGAGCTGTGGATAAATGCCACAAAGGGACTGGGTGGTGCTGAGCAGCAGGAAACAGCTGAGTGCAGAAGAGTGTGTTTTTGTGTGTCTCAGGGACTCCCAGCCTGCCCCTTGGATGCCACTGGGGAGCAGGTGCTAATCCCACGGGATCGGGATTAGCGAGCGCTAAATCTGTTACGTAAAGCCTGCCATGTGGTGTGGCTGTGGTGCAGAAACCTCCAGACATGGATTCCATCCCTGCATCCCTCTGTGTGCACGCACCTCTCCTCAGCGTGATGTTAAATGCAGGTAATCTTGGGGAAAAAGCATCTTTTAAACCTGAGGGTCTCTCCTTTTAAAGTCATGTTGATTTTGTGTTAAATCTCGTTTTGTCGAGAAGCATTGCTGTTGTGTTATAAGCTGTACCATGGTTAAAAAGAGTGGTGGGTGTATTCTGAATCAATCTTTATCCAATTTTAAGTCTTCTCTGTATTATGTTGTTAATTCTGTGGGTTTTTTAATATTTTTTTTCCCACATCCGGGAAGAAAAGTGTGAGAACTGAAGAAGGATGTGCCAGCTGTGGTATTATTGAGCCTAAACCTGTCCATTCCCATAAAACGTTCATAGTTCAGTTAAAACCATCTAGGACTTCTGTATGCTGCTACTCTTGATAGAGAAATGTGGGTATTCCAGGGAGAAAAAGAAGGAACTCCAAGGTGGAAGAACTTGTTACATATTTAAATGTGGCTGCTCGTGCCATCTGAGGACAGCAAATGTTTTGATTCATGAACATGGGTTTTCTTTCTCCTATATTTGGTAGTAGTCTGTTGTAGAATTGTTTGTGGATAATAACCTTAGTTTGAAGAGTGTGAGGTTGTGTTTATGTGGCATTACTTTTACTTTTTTTCCCTGTTTGATTTTGCTGTTTGAATATGCTGTTTAGGGAATGAACACCTAGAAACTGCTTGACTGCTTGTGTAGACACAAAAGCTAGTTTGAAGGTAATTTTAAAAGCTTGTGTGCTTGCTTTCATAAATAAGTCACATCACCCCTGCACCAGTGCAATTTGGCAGATATTGCTGTGTAGACAGAATTTGGGTCTGTTTCCTCAGGTCTGGAACTTTGCCATTATGTATGATTAAAAGGTTGCTGCAAAGCACAGCAAATTTATCTAAAACAAAATGTTTTTACCAGGTGGTTCTCAAGTTTGAGACTGAGATTGCTTTATCAGTCAGCAGTTGACTTTGGGGGCATTTCTTGGTTTTCTTAACCCTTTTATCTGTTTTATTCCAGCTATGCAAAAAAGGAATCTGACCTCAATGGGGCCCAAGTCAAACTTCGTGAGTTTGAAGCTGGCCTGAATTCTAAAGAAGCTGCACTGGCCACAGCCCTTGGTGATAAGAAAAGTCTGGAGGGAGAAATTGAAGATTTGAAAGACCAAATTAGAGAGGTGAGAAGAAGAAATATTTAATATTCAGGTTGTGTTAGCAAGTGAGGTGGTTTTCTGTATTGTGAGCTGCCATTCTGATAAAATATAACTTTGTAACCAAAGAAAAAGGTTGAAAACCTGTCATCTGGTCACAGGAAGAACAAATTGTACTTCACTTTCAACACTAGAACCAGTGTTGAGTAGGTTTCTGAGTCCAGTACTGTTAATTAAGAATGTGAATGATGGAAGAGAGAGCTCTTAAAATTGCAGATGCTAAAATTGCAAGGGATGTTACTTATGGGGGAGAAAGCAGGTCAAGATTCAAAGTACACTTGACACATTTCAGACGTGTTTTGGGGGGCAGGCGGACTTCACAAGAAGAGACAATAACTGACAAATAACAGTTTGTGATTCTCTCTGACCTCCTTTTGGTTCTGCCTGTGGTTCTACATATTCTGAGGGAACAATGAGGGAAAAAACCTCTTGTCCTAGTTTTGTTAGCCTTTTGGTTTGTGATCTTGAGCAACACCACCTCAAGAGGATGAGTTGTGGAGACCAGGAAATTGGTATTTGCCATGTATTAAAAGTTAAGATCTGTAAAGAAAATGTATAAGTAGCAATTTTGATGCCAGTTACCAATGTGAAATATATAGAACTGACTTGTATAAGCAACTTTGAAAGTGTGTGTGTAATATGTAATATTACTGGGGTAAATACTGAGATTTGATTGTAAAGTTAAATGTGTAGTTAGCTGTAGTTCTCTGAGGCTGAGATCATTGTGTTGTGTGAGTTCTGCTGCATAACTGTCGTGTTGATTCTTTTTATTTCTTAAAGCTTGAAGCTTCTTTAGCTGCTGCCAAGGACCAGCTTGTAAATGAGACCTTGCAGAAGGTGGACCTTGAAAACCGCTGTCAAAGCCTCATTGAGGACTTGGAATTCCGTAAAAATATGTATGAGGAGGTAAATGCTTTAGTCTCAAGAATTAACATTTTTAAAGGGAAGGAGACAACTGGGAGGTAATTCTAGAACAGGAAAATGGTTTTGGTTGGGAGGTTCCTCTGCAAGTTGTCTGAACTGCTCGGAGCAGGGCTTACCTCTGTTCTAGCTAGAAGATTTCTAACTTCCTTTTTCTAGGAAAAATAATTTTAACTCTGAGTTTCTGTGATAAAATAACTTCATGTTGTTGTTTCATGTTAAATTCTTATAATGGTATGCAATGCACATGTCTTTTGTTAGTAATGAGAAAGCAGGTTAGTGATTTTCCACATAATCCCATTATGAGAAATAAAGTGGAGAGAGACACTCAAACAGGTACTGTGGACCTACAGTGTTTTTAATTTCAAATCTTTCTAACAGGATACTTTGGAATAATGGAAACAAAAGTTAATGAGAATTAACTTCAATGTCTTTCAGAATTTTTTCTTGCCACCCTCCCTTTCACTTGTAGCACTTGAGGCTTTCTGGGGGGAACCTTAGAGCAGTAGCAAATGTACTTAACTATACTGTCTTCTGTTCCATGGGTACTTTGCCTTGCTAGTTAGTATTTTCAGCTTTGTTTCTTGTTGTTGGGATCCCATTCTTTGCAGAGAAAGCACAGGCAAGGACACGGGTGAAAGAGAAAAGTGGAGTGCCTGTTACTTCACAGTAATTTGATTTTGTGCAAGCACAGAGGATACCTCAAGAAAGAATGGATATATTTTTAAAATCTGATGATACTGAGGTGTATTTATTGAAAGTTCAGACAACTCTAAGGAGAAGAATGCTGATGGTGTCCTATTTCTCATTTTACTGACTGGCTATTGCAAAGTGAGACTGGGGAGACTGTTTCTACTAAAAGTTTCATGTCAAAATAATCTAATGCTAGAACCTGCATTACTCTCCCCTCAGCAGGATAATCTTCTAAAATTTTTGTCCTGTATTTACTGAGTGTTATCATGTTTTTCTGGTCCTCATAGGAAATCAATGAGACAAGAAGGAAACATGAAACACGCCTGGTTGAAGTTGATTCTGGGCGTCAGATTGAATATGAGCATAAACTGGCCCAAGCCCTCCATGAAATCAGAGAGCAGCACGATGCACAAGTGAAGCTGTACAAAGAAGAGCTTGAAGAGACTTACCATTCCAAAGTGAGAACATGTTTTCACACAGCTGTTTGATGTACTTTGTTTTTGTTTTGCTTAATACCATAATTACAGGCGGCTCAGAGGGTTTTATTAGGGAGCTCGGTTTGAAATTAGCATGCGTTTGAGTGTGATTTTGCATTTTCACATCTCGCTTTGGGAGTAGGTTTAATCCTCATCAAGTAAAATAACAGAAGGGAAGGAAGCAGAGTGTGAAGGTGATCTGGGGGGGAAAAGTGATTAATGCTGGAATTACTGTGAATTCAAGGAAAGTTCATGTGCTATTAAGTACGGTACTGAACAAAGGTCAATTAGGTATCCCATCTTCTGTATAAAAATTTGTAGTAGGGCTTGTTGAGAAGACAATGTAGAGAGTCCTCTGCCCCTGTACAAAACATGGGGAAGTTTTACAATGCCCAGTAACTTCTGTTTTTTACTCATCTAGACAGAAAGCTGAAATCAGTTATACTTCATCATTTCCTTCCTCTGCTGTTATTCAGCATTTATGTCAGGAGGCACCGTGATGTCTCAACTGAACCTGGTTTCTGTGGCTGTACTTGTTGCATTTTTTTAAAAGCAAGGTGGGATGTTACAGCTGAAAAAGTTCATGCAAACTTTTAAACTTGAGTTTATTAGCATGGATTTTGTTCTTCTCAGTCTGCTTATCTCCAGGCCTTCAGTCTGGCTTGGAAAAGATTCTTTAAAATAAGATGTAGCCAAAAATGCAACCTCTAATTGTGTTCTTGATCTTTCTCATCAAGATCTTTCTGTATTTTTGGAATCTTATTTTTTAAGAAGACATTGGATTCCTTTGCATCATCAACAAGTTCAGTAAATCTGTGGCACACCACATACCTCAAGTGTGTGTGGTAGTGTTCAGCAGTAATGTTTTAGTTACTTTATAAAGTAAAATTATTTGAGATTGAAAGAGAGAATGAAGCAGTAGTGATTTAGGGCACTGTAATCTGAAGGCACAATACCAGTTTGGTTATACTGGCTGAAAGTTAACAAGCTTGCTTATTTGTAGAAAATTGGTAATTTCAGTTTAGCTTCTTCAGTTTAAGCATATTAAATAAAATTCAGCCAGCATGACAACTGAACTCAATAGTTCAACTTTAGTAATGTCTACAAGGGAGAGTTTTAATCCTAGAGTAAATATTCAAAGAATTGGAATTTCAGGCAGGGCAATCCAACATGGTAACCAAGGCACCACATTTTACCCCTAAAGACAGAAAAGTTTCACTGCGTGGGAGCTGCAGAGAGGAAGTTGACGGCTTGGCGTTGCGTGTGGGTTTTGGGTGATTCATTTTTTTCTTCTAGTGAAAGTAAATTTGAAACTGATGTCTTAATTTTGGATGTCCTGCAGCTGGAGAGTGCCAGGCTGTCCTCGGAGATGAGCAGCTCTGCAGCCAACACCATCAGGGAGCAGCTGAACGAGAGCCGCTTACGCATCGACAGCCTGTCCTCCCACATCACCAGCCTCCAGAAGGAGGTAACTGCCTCTGCCTCCTCAGTCCTGCTAATTACAGCCGTTAATTTCTCTATTAAGGGACTTTCTTTCCATTGCAGTTGTGGATTTTTGTGTGAAAAGTGTGTCTTTCCCTTAACTCTTAGGTGTGTTCAGCATCACGACTGTAGTTTGTCTTCTCTCCTACTGTTCTTCACTTTTTCAAGTACTTTAATGTCTCCTTTTGACAGACTTGATTTGTCTGTGTTGTTCTACAGAGCTAGCAGAAACGGGGTAGTGTTAACTGGCTTTTGTGAAAATTTTTGTGGGTAGATGAGGCAATTCTAGACAAACCTATATTAAAAGTTCTTGACACTGAACAATTTAGTAGTGACTGGGCGGCCCAGTGTAGAATTCTACAAAGCAACATTCAAAGCTAGAACTGGAATTTGCAGTCTCTTTTCAGTGTCTCTTTTTATCCTAGATGCAGTTTGCATCTAGACATCTGAAAAAAACAAACTAATGGAGTGATCTTGCCCAGCTTAGGAATATGAGACTGAGTAAATACACCAAATAACTTTACTTGAGCATCTGTAGAGCAGGATCTCAAGCAGAAATTGGTTATTCCTATATCACAGAGAGCATAGATCACACCTAGGGAAGTATGACATAACCTTTGACAAGTGATATGTTCAGTACTGGCCTTTTTGTAACATTGTGTGCACTGAAGTGGGAAATCCAGAGTGAAAATGAGAAGTGTCAGGAGTTGGTTCTGCATTAAGCTTTTGTAGCTCACTTGAAAATGCAACAAAACATTTAAATTTTTTTAGGAATATAAAATACTGGTACTGTTTGACTCTGGTCCTTTCTGTGGTACATATCAAATTGTATTCCTCCTGTACAGTAGACTGTAGTAGGACATAAAAATTGTGTGCATTTCAAGTGAAAAATATAAATGCAGGGGATGTTATTTCCTAATTTTCCAAATAAATTGGCAGATACTAATATGAGCCTTCCTAGTTTTCCTTTTCTATAGGCAAGTTGATCCCTGGAAGAGATCAGATGGTGTAATGAATGTGCATGAGGTTACGCAGGAATTGGATGGAAAGTTTTGGCCACTTAGATCTTATTTCTGCCTTTAGATTGCCATCATCTTTTGGGGGCTCAGTCAACAGGTTTTTTACTTAATTACATCTAATCTGTTACTTCAGAAGTAACAGCCTGGTTCAGAGAACTGGCAGAGGTGTTTGTTGTTAACTTCAGGGCTATGAATATCAACTTCTGTCAGTTTGACTGATGTTTCCACCAAAGAAACCTGTGTGTTTGGGGTCTTTTTTTGGTAGTGTTAGTGATGTCAACTAGTACAGTTGTGTTTTCCATTTTAATAGCACCAAGTTAAAGCTTTATTTTCTTGGAAGAACACTCTTATCCCTGGTGCTGGTCTGGTTTGAGTTGCCTGCAGTGAGCTCTGTAGTAGATTCTGCTGTGATATTCCATGTGACACACAACTCCATTTATTAATTTCCTTATCTGACAACCAGTTACACTGGTCCCCTGTACCAGACATGGAGACTCTGCTCTCTCTGTCTGTGGACTGGAATGACTTCCTAAATTGTGTGCATGCATAGCAGATTTGGTGATTGTGGGGTATTGGTTCCTGTGTCTGTCCTTTAATTTAAAAAAAAATTAAATCTCAAGGGGCTATCAAAAAGAGGAAAGCTTATGAAAAGTAAACCCTAAAGCTGCCATCATTTGGCCTTTCTTTGATGAGCATTCCATTCTGTGTGTGCAGTTTTAAGATCTGCTGGCTTTGATAGAATTTTTGAAGCAGGAGACAAATCAGATTTCTTCAAGGAATGCATATCAGCACACTGAGCAAGGCTTGGAGGTTTTGGTGATAGGCAGACAGGTTTTCACTGCCAACAACCCCTGTTCCTTCAGAGGAGCTGCCTCCCAGAATTTGGGATTTTCCAAGGATGTTGCAAGTTTTATTGGAACTCGAGGTGTTGGTTTGTAGTAGGTGAAGTGTGGAGAGCAGGAAGTTGAATGCAGGTGAGTTTGAACTCGGAAATAGGGGAGGATGTGTAATTTTGTTTTGAATTCCACATTGCCTGAACAGCAGCGCACGTGGAGGCTTGGGTGGGCTTTCCTTTGCACCATCACTGATGTTTCCAATGCTTTATTTTCAGTCTAGAGCGTGGCAGGACAGAGCACAGGAGCTGGAGAGCAGCCTGGCCCAGGAACAGGAAAACTGCCGCAAAACGCTGGCGGAGAAAGAGAAGGAAATTGCAGAGATAAGAAATCAGATGCAGGAGCAGCTGACTGACTACGAGCAGCTCCTGGATGTTAAACTGGCACTTGACATGGAGATCAATGCATACCGGAAATTGCTGGAGGGGGAAGAGGAGAGGTAGGAAAGAAAGTAGCAACAGAATATGGTGTCTCTGTTATCTCTGCTTCCCTTACTTGTCTGTTTCTCTATTAAAAAGCAGTTTTTAGTGGTGCTTGACTGCTTTCCAGGGCGTTGTTTTGCCCCCTCCTGTCTGACCTGGTTCTAAGTCACCATCAGACCAAGCACACGAGTATCAGACCAGCCCTCAAGGGAGCAAACACCATTCTTTTTAGATAAAATCCAGCACAGAAGAAGTAACGAACTGTCATTTGTATGCCTGTTTGGTGCCATGGTTAATATTCTTTTTCTAAATTAATTGCAGGGTTATTTAATTGTTAGCCAAATTTCTTTAAGTGTAGAATAATTAAAATAAAGCAATAACCATCTTGATTGCCCACCTTACTAGCTATGGGCATTTCCCACATCTGGCCTCAAGAGTTCATCAATACTGAGAATTTTCACCTCTTTCACAGCTGTCATGTGAAGTAGTTTGGTACTTCACTGTATTCTGAGCTGCTCAAGGCTGATTCCTCTCAACTGTGGGGGTGAAACAGCCGAAGCTTTTATGCCACTGGGTTTTTGCATAAATTTCCCACAGTGGCTTAAGTCTCCCTAGGGTTTTTGGTTCTTTGCAGTCTTTAGCACATGCACAGAAATGCCTTTATGCTCTTAATGTAGTAGTCCATCAGTATTCTGTGCTCCAGGAACATTAATCAGCTGTTTGACAATGTTTTTTTTACACCTTAAGTGCTTAAGGCTTCACTTCTTCATGTAACACGTTTTGTTTACTATATTGCTGTATAAACCTATGGGAAATAGAGCAGATGGAAGAAAGTTTATTTAAAAAAAGGTGGAAAAAGTAAAACCAAATCATTAAGGCTGGAAAAGATTTGAGTCCAGCTGTTAACCCAGCACTACCCTGTTCAGCACTAAACCGAGTCCCCAAGTGCCACATCCAAACCTGTTTCCAGCACTTCCAGGGATGGCAATGCCACCACTTCCCTGGGCAATGCCTGACTGCTTTTCCAGTGAAGAAATTCCTCCGGATACCCAGTGTGAACCTCCCCTGGCACAACCTGAGCCGTTCCCTCTCACCCTGTCCCACGTTCCCTCCCTCACTTCCCCCTCCTGCCCAGGGAGTTGTGGAGAGCACGAAGGAAGGTCCCTCCCCGAGCCTCCTTTTCCATAATGTGATATATCTGTGTTTTTCCCCTTCCCCAACCCAGGCTGAAGCTCTCCCCCAGCCCCTCCTCCCGGGTGACCGTGTCACGGGCCTCGTCCAGCCGCAGTGTCCGCATGGCCGGCAGCAAGAGGAAGAGGATCGACGTGGAGGAGTCCGAAGCCAGCAGCAGTGTGACCATCTCCCACTCGGCCTCTGCCACGGGGAATGTGTCCATCGAGGAGATAGACGTCGATGGGAAGTTCATCCGCTTGAAGAACACCTCTGAACAGGTTTGGAAGTGCCACATGTGTCACAAGGAGAGGGACAAGGGCATCCTCGGTGCCCTCTCAGCTCCCGGGCTTCGTGTTGACCCCGGAGCTCATGGCACGAAGGAGCTGGTGTGTCTCTAAGAAAGTTTTCAAACACTCTTCTGGATTGATGGTGACTTTTCCCAACGATTTTCAGTGGTTTTGTTTTACTGCAAGGCGGTCCACCCACCCACCCACCAAATTGTTACCTTGCGCTTCAGAGTTCTGCCTTGCAAGTAATGTACCTGTGAAACTTTATGGATAACATTGTCCCTGACAAGGACTCCTGCAAGCAGACTCCTGGCGGCTTTAGAAGCCTTCTCAGCTGTTTCTCTGCCTTGAAAAGCCCCCAGAGAAGTACATACTGATGCAGAATAAATGTCTAAATGAAATTAGTTGCCAATGTCCCTTGTATCTGCATACAGCTTTTCTAAATCATAGTTTTTCTTCTTCCTTGGCTGCACCCACAGTTTTACAAGCCCTCAGTTCCCGTGCCAAAGCAACTGTTAAAAGGACTGCTGAGATTATTTGATTGTGTGAATATTGGGAGGATACACATATCCACTTCAATGAAGAGCCCTTTGATAAATGATAATCACAGCTTCTCCTTACATTGGCCTCAAAATGATGCTCTTTGACACAGTACATTTCCCCCTTTTCCCTTTACCCCACTGACCTTATTTGTAATTTCTGCTTGAGAAAAACCCAAGTTCTATGCGATATACACTCTGAGAGTCATCACAGGAGGGTTGGAGTCTGTGGACTCCTAATTTATATGATTTGTTTGGGAGAAGAGAAATTGAGCATTGTCTCATTAGGACACCAGGATTATAAGACCTGATTTCTTGCAGCCTTGATTTCAGAGGAGGTCCCAGTAATTCTTGCCTTCTGTGCTGCCTCTGCCTCAGCTGTGTGCAGAGGTGTGGTAGCTGTCCTTTATCTTCACAGAAAGGCTGCTCACCGTGATGATTTAGATGACAAAGTCTGGCCTGGTTCCAAGGGTCCCCTCTAATCAGTGAGGACATGGACAGGCTCCTCCAGACAGTGATAATGCAGGTTGTAATTACCTGTAATTACCACACCTGGGGAGCGATGGTTTCATTTCATGAATTCAAGAAACCTTGAAAACTCTCTTGGCCTAGACATTCTAGTGTTTAGATAATTCAGGCAAGTCAAAAACTACTTCTAGTGAGTTAGACCCTGCCTTTTTTTGCCTTTTTGAGGTTTTTTTTTGGGCTTTCCCCCGCCACACACATACCTGTTTACCGCATAGATTTCCCCCCCCCCGCTTTTTATTTAATTTGCCTACACATTCATTGTTTTATAAGGAAAGAGAAGCATTGGTTTTGTTCCCAGTAACCATGGGTGGTTCATGGTTTTTAGCACGTTTCTAAGGGTTCTAGATTTGAGGAACTCCCTGCTGTGCAGTCTGATAAGCTGTACTTGGGGAATCTTCACAAGTGCTTGACAGTTTCTACAAATAGATAAAAAAATATATAAAATCCTCTTTAAGTATGGTATGTTTTGGTGCGATGACAAACTGAATATCAGCATCCATTAAGATACATAAGATTTGTTTATTTTAGATAACTTTAACTGAGTGGAGTCCAGCAGCAAGTGGTGAATGATCAGAAACTGTTGGTGGGAGAATTTAAAAAATACTGCTACTCTTGTTTTGGAGCAGTCATTCTGTAAGGATGACTTGTATATGATTGGTTAATGCTTTTCAAGTACTTGATAGGAAAAAAATTATGTAGGTCTTTTGCAAGGGAGTATGTGGTGGCAGGTGTGCTTATGTAAAAATATTTCAAGAATACTAACAGCAATATTTTGTTTTCTAGGAAGCCTGCTTGCCATTCTGTACTTCAAAAAGCATTAAATATTTGTAAGGGGATTTTAATATTTAATACATATTACTAATACATATTTTTCTGGACCAAGTGATAACAAAACTGATGCAAATCATAAACATTAGTTAAGTTAACATCAGAACTCAAAAGCAGCATGTATTAAGCTTTAACTTCAAATAAGAGGTAAAATAAATTTACATAAAATTATTCTAATTCCATGCTGAAGATCAAGTGATAATAAACCCTTTTACTGAAAGTTTTATGTGTCCCAACCTTAAAGATAAAACACCCTACATGCACAAGACAAAATGAATGCTGGTGGAAATTTTTTTTTTCTTTTCTTCCTTTTCTTAGGATCAACCTATGGGAGGTTGGGAGATGATCCGAAAAATAGGAGACACTTCTGCAAGTTACAGATATACCTCAAGATATGTACTAAAAGCAGGCCAGACTGTGACAGTAAGTTGTCCAGCTTCAGCTGCTCAGTTGAAAAGGACTTTAGGCCAACTTGTGTGGGTCAAAAAGACACAAGATTTTTAGTTTTGTCCTTCCTATGTACGTGTTCAAAAAATAATCACCTATCTTTGTGTTGGGCACAATTAGGTGTGTCAGTTGCTGGGACAATTAATACAGAGAGGTGTTTTTCAGAACTCTACTCTCTCTGTGAAGCTGTAATTTTCACCATGTACAGGTGTTCTAACATATTCAAAAGTCTCTGCATTGAAAACACGTTTTATTGTACAAAACCTTGGCAGATTGGTACCTAAGAAAACTTGTCGCTTCTTAACTGAAAGGGATTCACAAGTGTCACTTAAAAAAAGTACATTAATGGAATAGGTAATTTGGAAATGTGTAAGACTGGCAAACATTGTTCACGTGTGACTTCTGTTGACAGATCTGGGCTGCAAATGCTGGAGTAACTGCGAGCCCTCCCACTGACCTCATCTGGAAGAACCAGAACTCCTGGGGCACTGGTGAAGATGTGAAAGTTGTACTGAAAAATTCTCAGGGAGAGGTAAAGTACCTCAGATCTGTGTGAGCTTTTTTGTTGGTGGCATCACCTAAAAAGATGCAGGTTGAGACTTCACACAGGAATGCACTGCAGTGTTCAGTAAAGTTTTCTCTTTTTGGAGAATTAGCTGCAGTTTAGAAATGTCTTTATTGAAGCCTGTGGTTTTTTTTCCTCTGTATTGAGTCTAAATAGTAAAAAAATCAGTTGTTCAGACACCTCCTTCATGCCAGGAGGTGGGCAGTGCCTTAGAACACACTTCAAAAATAAAGTTTTAGTAAACCCTCCAGTGATTTGTCTTCTAAATTAGTTTCCCTTAAGCCTGAGTGCTTATGAGGAGTGGGGAATGTTACAGTGAAATTCCCTTGAAACAATGAGGGGTTAATTCAGGGTAAGGTGTGATTTAAAACTTGGAATGGGACAGTACTATGGCATGCTGCAATTGAAAGAAAATATTTAAATATATATGAAAAAAGGAGATTTTGGAAGAGCTTGATGAGTTTTTGTTAGGAAGTCTCCTTTTAACCATTAAAAGATGTAAAACGAATCTGTTTATGCTCAGCAATACCTTAAAACTGTACAAACAAAAGGCATACAAATAGTTTTACTAGCAGCTGGTGCTTTCATTTCTCAAAGTCTTAAGCAGGTGAGCAAAAGGAGATTTATTTTGAAGAGTCAAGTCTTGAAAATGTGTTGCAGGAGGTTGCTCAGAGAAGCACTGTGTTCAAAACAACAGCACGCAAAGGGGAAGATGAAGAAGTTGAGGAAGAAGCAGCTGAAGCTCTGGATGAGGAAGACATTTACCGTCAGCAGGTATTTTCTTGGGTCAACAAGGTTATTTATGTTGAAGAAATGGAGATACAAGTAATGAATTCTTAAAATAAAAAATCAAGTGTGGATGTTACTTTTTTTAAAATTAGGAATTAATGAAAGCGTAGAGCTGTGTTACTGAAACCAGTGTAAAATTATTTCCTAATATATCCCCTTTCAGGGAAGTATATTTCTTTGAAAGTTTAAAGATAAGGGGATTTTTTTTCCCCGTAAACTCTGTTCCTGGTAACATTCCCCCCCCCATGCCGCTTGTTTATGGTAAAGTTTGGCTCAAGCTGGTACACCTAAATCTACTGAAGGCTTTGAGAATTCAAATCTCTCTATATCTCCGATACAGAAAATTATGTTAGTGTCTTCTGTTCACATATTTTCTCCAATAGAGAAAATTTGAGACTTGAAAACAGTGTGAGAGAAAATGTCCTTTGCATGCTGAAAAAAATTAAATTCTGAAGATGAAAAAAAGGACTGTGTGGGAAATAATTTTTTTTTTTTTTGCAACCATGACTTTAGGCCTATGACTGAATCATACCTTTGTGGCATGGAGAATAATCAGTTTTTTATTGCAGGTTGTTCTGAAGCGCATCCACCTGCTCATGTGTTGTCTGGGGTTGTGTAGTTCACCTGCAATGTGTGTTTTTTGGCAGCTTTACTCCCAGAAAGTTACAGAGATGTTAGATATCTTTAGATAAAACCTCTCATGGTGCTGGTCTATGCTCCCTGATTCAAACATGGCAATTATTTGTGGTTTTTCTGTCACCTGTCTTCTGTTACACCTCATAGGAAACAACATATAGCATTAATTCCAGGATTTAACAGGTTGTACAGCTTTGCTGACTATTGTTTGTACCATGCCAGGCCAATAATTTCATATATTAAAAATATACAGTAGATTACTTTGAGTAGGAAAATATTTTGTGTTGGATTTTTTTTGTTGTTGTTGTTCGTTTTTGGGATTTTTTTGTTTGTTTGTTTTGTTTTAAGTGATTCTCTCTATTCCCAGCAGGCTGAGCAAAGGGCAGCTAACAGAAGCTGTGTGGTCATGTGAAATTCCGGTCACTCCAGGTTCCTCCAGCCGTGGTAATCCCTGCCTGCAGAACAGAGCCTTCTGAGAAGCACAACGTTATTTTCCTGTCTGTGAATTTGTAAAGCTGCGAGTCTGATGGCCTTAATTTCCTTTGCCACTGAAAAAAGGAAGGTTTGTTACAAGTATCTTACTCTTCCTCGCAGGATGTGAGCTGGTGGCTCCCGACGGGGATCTTAGTGAGAATTGGTATTCCTGTCTCACTCAGATTTATACGCCAGTCTCTTTTTAATGAAACCTTGCTGGAGTAGGAATATTCCAGTGTGTTTTGGGGATCAATTTTCTTAGATTATACCACTCTAGACTAGTTGCTACGACCTCTTTGTATTTAGGTGCTGTTGGGGATTGGTTTAGAGTTTTTATTTCGGAAGAGGAATCATCATGTTACACTCTGTAGTTGTGTTGTTAAGATAGTGTTACCAGCTTAAACTTTCATATGTGTTTTTTTTCTAACAAATTAGGAAGCTGTTTTAATATGGATTGCCTTACTTGTTTACAATTTTTAGTAACAAAACAAAGTCTCTAGAGGTCTAGTCTACATTTGTATGGGAAACAGTTGTAATTTTGCCAATGTTGAAGGTTTTTCTGTCCTTTTCGCATTATTCTGATGTCTGAAAAACGATTTAATAAAGCACCTCTGAAATACAGAGGAAAGTTTTTGGAATTTGTTCCTTCCTAGAACTGAGCTAGAAGTGGTGAATCCTTGGTGGGCTTTGAAGATGAAGAAACATCCGTGTGAATGGAGCAGTGGCGTTTGAGATGCAAAGATTTCTTCTGAATAATGACTAACATGACTTCACATTTGGAAAATTAATTCTTTAGAGCTTTATTCACACTCTGTTGCATTTGTGCTCATCTTTGCTCATGGGTCTGTTCTTCCTGGACTGGCTTCTTACTCCATCATGCAAGGCTGAGCAGTTTAAGCAAGCATAATAACATAAAGAGAAATTTTAAAGTACTGTAAAATAGTAATCTTTGACATAGTCTGACTGTGTTTTTTAATGCATGGCCAGATTTTTTGAACTTGATTGGAATTTTTTTTTAGAAAAAAGTTGATGGGGCTTTTTTCTTTCCATAGTAAAATTAAGACTTTTTAACATGGATAAGCCCTTTTCTGGTGATTAAAGTGGTGGCATTTCAATCATGTGCCAGCAGAAGGTAGAAATGAGGTTGATGGACAATTCTTAGGTTATGGGCAGGAACCTTCCTGTTTAATCAAATTATAGGTTATAGCTTTTGTAGGGCCTGTTCTTTGATGACAATGGGAGAAATACAGATTTTAGAAGGTTTTTTGTGGTTTTTTTTCTTTCTGTGACAGGAATTCCTGTAAATTAGCAGAATGAGTGTTGAGAAACAACTGTCTCTGGTGTGGAGTGTGTGTTTGCAACTGTGTTCACCCTCAGAGTGGAACATCCTGCCACAAGGTGGAGGTCTTGTTTTGCTTTTTAATATTTGTACAGCAACAACCCAACACTTCCTACACTTCTATAGTTCCATAACTTCGGTGTTATTGGTCAGAACAGCTTCTGCTCTCTTACCTTTTCAACACACTGAAGCCCAGAAGTGCATTTTGATGACTCCAAGGTAGGTTGGACTGAAAAAACATCATCCTCGGGCTTGTGGAGAGAGATATTTTATGCCACAGCGTGCAGCAAATGCCAACTTTATTAACAATTTTTTTTTTTTTTCCATCCTTTGTCACACACAATGTCTTTTGGGGAGTTCCTGTTTCTATCAGTTTGGAACTGCATTCAGAATTCACTCCCTCAGCTGCTGTGGCTGCTGCCAAAATTACACCAACTCATGTGGATTTGGTGAAAGGATCTGACCCCTCCTGGAAAATGAGCTCCTTGGCACTGTGTGAAGTGTGTTCATGTTTCGTGTGATTTAAAATTTTGGTGGCTCTGTCACCACTTTTACGGTAATATTACTTTTAGGTGCATTCGGTCCTTCCTAGAGCTGGCAAAAAATCTTGGTTATCAAGACTTGGTTACCAGTCTGGTACTGGCATGAGATAAAAATTGCATTACTCTGCAGGTGGAAACTTTAGCAATTTACTGCTTGTAACTGGATAAACACTTTACCAGGAATGTTTCTGCTCAAACACACTCATTCCTGTGAAAAACAGGTAAGGGATTTATTTAGGAAACAAGTGGTTTGACTTGTGCAGCAAACCTGTACACTGCATTCTTTGTTTACCGTGCTCATTATAAAAACCCCAGTGTAATCAGAATTGGTGCAAAGTAGTTTGTAGTGTTGTTGACAGCAGTTTCGTGCTTAAAATTGTCTTTTGCTTTAGATTTCTTTGTCCCTGATTCATATACCTACATCACATTTGTCCAAGCAGACAACAACATATGGACAGAGAAATTAATATGTAAATTCTGTTCAACAGATGCCAATTATTAATTTTCTTCTATAAATTATGCAATTTTAAACGCTGGTCCTAGTTTAATTTTTCCATGAAAAATGTGTCTTATCAGTGTATCATTTTGATACTAATTTGAGGGTTTCTGCATTAAAAAGGATGGTTTTTATCTGTGAAACAGTGCCTTCCATATTCATACTGCACTGCAAGCAGTGTCTGTAGTTTAGTGGGAAAAAAAAAGTGCTGCTGGTTTTGCAGAAATGGCCACATGGTAACTGTGAAGTATTTTTCTCCAGGCAAAGAAAGCAAGTAGTTGATGGAGGATAAAAGCTTTTAAAGCTCCTGTCCCAATGAGGACAACTGGTAATAATTTGGTGATTTTTAGCAAGGGAATGGAGGCTGTGTGTGATGGATGTGAATGCTTATTTAGCATTTCCAGATACATGATGGGGAACATCAAGGAAATGCTGGGACACTTAATTATTTATAATACTCAGCTAGATCCAGCACAGGATTATCTCAGAAGTTAGCTATTTTATCACAGGTTTTGCTTGGTGTGCATTTACTGCTTAATCTTTTGCTGCTCTCCTGGTTTCTTTTTAGTGGGTTTGCATAAATTCGGGACTTGTGTGTGATAAAAACACAGTATGATTAACCCCGAAGAAAAGTTATGTTTGGGGCATCAGTAAAGGAAGGCACATTTCATCTTAAGCTGATTGATTGATAGAATTTTCCTGCTTTTAACTCCTGGGTGTGAACTTTCATAGCTGTTCTGTAGTTTCAGAACAAAAAGGATTATTGTCAAGCAAGTCTTATTTTTTCCATTATAAAAGCCATGGAATGAAATTGTGGCATTGGTTTCCCCTGCAACTGCAGCATCTTGGTTTTGGGGGTGGTGGGGTTTTTCTGTTGCCTCTGAGGGCATGTTGTGCATAGGATGTCAACATTGGTTCTCTATTTTGACAAGTTTTATTGGGAAAGAATTTGGTACACTTAGAAGAAAGAAAATTCCCATCAGTCCTGTAATCTTTCAACACCAAAGGGAGGGACAAATGTTTTGCCACAAACAGGTGTGGAGGGGCTGTCAGCAAAAGATTTAAGACCTGAAAGCAGTTTAAGAACTGAAATATGTGACTCTGGGTTTCTGAAAAAGCTGTCTTATGTGGAAATGCATGTGAAACTAAATTGGAAGTGTGGAATAACACAGTGGATCGGTGTGGTGTCATTGTCAGTACATACTCTGTTGGGATGAGCTCAGTTTATTATCTTTATTGATGTGGACAGAGGTGTCGAGGGCTCTGCAGGGGGATCTGGACAGGCTGGATCCATGGGATGAGGACAGTGGTGTGAGGGGAAGTGCTGGGTCCTGCCTTGGGATCACAACAACTCCTCTGCAATGCCAGATGAGGTTTAAACTGGATACTGGGAAAAATTTCTTCACTGAAAGCATGGAATGGGCTGCCCAGGGAAGTGGTGGAATTACCATCCCTGGGAGTGTTCAAAAAACCTGCGGGGTGGCACCTGGGGACATGGTTTGTGGAGACTATGGTGGTGCTGGGTCAGTGGCTGGACTTTATGATCTTGGAGGTGTTTTCCAGCCTTAACAATTGTGTGATGTATGAGTTTGCATTGTAGCTTTTAAAGATACTTTTGAATACCCAATATTTGGCACTAAATAGGCGGCGCTCAGTTCTGCTTGCAAGGAAAATGCCTCTTTAATTAACCAGTTCTGTGTTCGATGAAGTGCCATCCCATAAGAAGCAACAAGTAAAGAGATTTAATTATTGAAAGTTTTGGTGGTTTTGTTTTCGGGGTGTTTTTGGGGGGGGGGGGGGGGGGGCTTTGGGTTTTTGTTTTGGGTTTTTTTTTTTT
>VZTX01010331.1:47619-59277 GCA_013400915.1 Pardalotus punctatus | reverse complement strand
GCCTGTTTTATGTAGTGCAACCCCTTGCACTTACCCACTGGCCTGTTTGAGGAACTCCCTTCTTAATGTGTAAACCAGCATGCAGAAAATATAACATTTTTCATGCTATTTTAGGATTATTTTTTTACATTCTGCTCGTAATATTCACAAAGCCACTTTCAACTTGTTTTCAGATACCCACATTTAGGCAGAGTTCAATGCACACAAGGTTATTTTTATTAAGAGGGTATTAATCTTGCTGAACAGAGTGCCTGAAAGTCAGCTGCTGAAGCAAAGGTTAGGATTGAACAGCTATCAAGCCCACACACCCACATTTCTATAAACAGGATTTGAGATAGCAGAGGTGAAAGAAGTTCCTACAACAGCACATTGAGGCCCTTTAAATAAAAAAACCAACCTTGTCACACAAGTCAATATTTGAATAGGAAGAGTACCCAGCCCTGAAATTTTTGCCAGTGCTGTAGGGTTTAGTCAAACCTACAGCATCCTTTTATGGGTTTTTCTGGCCACCAGAACCAGATGAGGGCCATACATCCTTAAACATTTTGGTCCTCTTATTTCTCTTGTTACACATGGCAGTAGAAGTCATGTCTCTTTAGCTCCACCAACTAAGGCTGAGGAGGCAAGCTCATCTCTTCAGTTAATGCCCTGATTTTCAGCCACCTTCTTAGGTTTGGTTTGGTTTTTTGGGTTTTTTTTTTGTTTGTTTGTTTGTTCGTTTGTTTGTTTGGGTTTTTTGTTTTTTGGTGGTTTGGTTTTTTTTGTGGTTTTTTGTTTCATTGGGGGGGGGGTTTGTTTTTGAGGTTTTGGTTTGGTTTGGTTTGGTTTGGTTTTTTGTTTGTTTTTGTTGGTTTTGTTGATTTTGTTTGTTTGTTTTGTTTTTTGTTTGGGGGGGGTGTTGCTGTTTTGGTTTGAGGTTGTTTTGTTCTTCCTTGTTAAATTTCTACAGCAGTGACTTCGAGGAGTAGCAGGGCTCAGGAGTTTTGACAGGGCTATGTTCCAGCTAATGAATATTTCTCATCCAGGTATCCTGCCCCTCTGTTACTTTCAGCCTCTGCTTCATCTTTTCCCAATTTGCCCACGCTTTGAAAACAAATAATGCACTTATCTTTCCATCTTCATGAAGAGCTGCCAAAAAATTGAGTGCAACCAGGAACTACTCTGGCACTAACAAAAAAAACATAAATCAGTAGGCAAGTTTGCTTTAGCCTCACCATCTTTGAGGTGGAAGTAACAAATAATCTAATTTTTTCCTTTGAGGCCTAACTGCCATGAAGTAACTCAGGAGCCAAAGAACCATCCTCATGTACAACTCAGGAATTTAGAGCACAAAAAACATGTTCATCAATGTTGTTTCTTTCAGGATGTAGGCTTTTAACTTACTTGAATATTTCTGAAATCCTAAGGATGAAGTACTTTGTAACTGCTATGAACTACAAGCAAGAAGTTATATGGGAAGATGCCAGTTAAAGAGGGATGGTCAATATTATTTTTTTCCTTTCCTTAACCAGGAAACATTTACATATGAACATCTTTTTATTTTATTGGAGCTTTAAAGAGAATGCTAAAAAGTGAGCTAAAGTCTCACACTACTCCCCTTGGAGCTTTCAATCCATTTTCTTAAAAACACCCCCAAGGGTTTGTGTATAACAGTTCCAGGTTATATTTGGTTGCTTCTGAACAGGACTGATTTCAAGCTCCCCCTTTGCTTCATTTCCACAAGTCCCTGCAGTGTGAAACCACCAAGAAAATGAGAATTGGGAGCACAGATGTTTTGTGTTGTTATCCTGTGACTGTCATTAGACACAGTACACCTGAATTAAGACAGCATTTTTCAGCGTGACATTGAACTTGACTGAAAGTTTGAGCAGACCAAAACGGTGTGAAATTGCTCCACAGGCTGATGCTCCCTTCTCTTTATGCCTTGTGGCACAAAGAGCCAAGCCCAGACAATGCAAATGTTAGATGAGGCTGTGACAGGCAAGAGTATTATTAAGTAATAAATAAAGCCATCACCATTCTGCAGCCTAACCTCAAAAGGCTGGAAGGATTTAATTAGCTTGCTCTGAAGTCAAAAGTAAAGATTAGGCAGTTTCAGTGCTTGTACAGATTTCAGTCACAGCACTTATTTTTCTCCTGGAGTAGCGCACACCTGCTTCTAAATCTGCTTCTGTTTTTAGGTTTCAGTCATTTGTTTTGGGAATGAAATGGGCACTGCCAAGTTACTTTATAGCTAAAAAGCTAAATCAGCAAATCCCTTTGTGCAACTGATACCCACACAGCGAACCCAGAAAGGTCTGAGCTGATTAATTGCTGTGGCAGTATGGTATGGACTACCCTGCTGGCCAAGAACGAGATGCAAAGCCCGATGAAGCTGTCAGATCTGCACTGTGGCATTCTGAAATCCATCCTTTAAAATGTGCCAATGCGCCCAATTATTTCTGCAATAAATCAAGACTCTCACGGTGATAATTTCCATTATGGGGAGGAAAAAAAAAGAAAAAAGAGGTCATTAGAAGGGTCGTGTTTGAAGTAAAGTGCTGGCCTGCCTGGCATTTTGTCAAGTGCAGTGTTAAAGTGATCAGTGTTCCCTGTTCTGATCCACAAGTGGAGAGCTGGTGTAACAAGACATGAAGTAACTTCAGCCATGGCAGCAAAAATTAACTCAAGACAGGTAAGTGCAGCACCCGATGTAAAAAACCCAGTCTTGGGTCATGACTGAGACAAGACAAGAGACTCTTTGGGAATCCAGCCCTCACAGGGATGGGGATCCACATTTATCTCAGCAAAGTCACTCCCTGGGGAAAGCCAGGAAGGAGAACTGGAGAGGACATCGGTGAAGTAAAAGTGCTAATTAATCTCAGGGACAAGGCTGGCTTAAAAACAAATGCATAATAATTGTCCACAAGTAAATTTAGGATAAGAATAAAAAAAAAATCCCCATCCTTGGGGATGCGGCTCTGGAACAGCATTCCTGGAAGAGCAGCTTAGCCTAAAACCCTGAAAAGCTTACGTGGTTTTGAGAAGGAACTTGCTTTTACATTCTGAAAGAGATTTTTGATGTACTGAATTTGACTCAAAAACACTATTAGCACACCTGGGGCTCCTCCACCACAAAAATGTAACACACACAGAAGGATTGGCTGCAGTCACTTCACAAAGCAGAGCTGAAACTGGAGCCTCACATTTGGAGAAGGAAATCATTGGAACACGCAGCAGGCGAGGACCAGAACACCCTGGAGAGACTCATACTCTGAATTTATCCATCCTAACCAAAATGAGCTGCCAGCAGAGCGCTGCTGTAAAACACCTCCACAATTCCGCGATTTCTGCCAAAGGCCAAATCCTGGAAGTGCTCCTCTCTGTAGGTTTAACCTCAATTAGATGACTCACAAATGTAAAAGTAAAGTGTGTGCACAGTGTTTTTGTAGGATCAGATCCTAAGGCTGCATTCTGTTTCTGCTGGAGAGCCCTTCTAGCCCAGTACGTTTTTCCTGGAGAAGTGATTCCAAATGCTGCTGGAGTTACACCACGGAGCTCGGGAGAGAGGACAGGGAGGAATAATCTTCCCTAAACACATTGTCCTTGGAGCTAAAAATAGCTCGTGGCACATCAAAACTTATCAGTTCATTTTGTCATTTTCACGCTAATGGCTCGGCAGTGAGTCCTGGTGGAAGCAAGCTGTGTACAAGCTCAAGTACTGGCAATTACTGAGGTTTCTGGTTTCAGGCCAGCAGCAACCAATGGGAGCATTTTGTCCAAAAAAATTACATCTGAATTTTTTTTTTTTTTTCCCTGACACAATTTTGCTTGCAAAATTAATCTTAACATTTTCCAGTGAAATGTTTTGTAACCTGGTTTGACTTCATATAACTCAAAATCTCCCACAGTAAAATGGTATATAGGCTTGTTTTCAGTGCCATGAAGCATTTTGGGTGCCTTGAAATTTTCCTAGCTTAATGTTTTGCCAAGGAAAACAAATATTTGACAGTTACTTTTTGGCTGAAAAAATATTTATATTTCAGATTTCGGTTCTCCTCCTTACATCAAACATTCAGTTACTGGCACAGTGATATTGTCCTTCATAGGTGCTTTTAGAAAGGCCATGGTGACAGATAAGAGATATTTCTTTAGCCTCAAAGAGAGGACTGTGTATTTGAGAGTTGGAACCAAAATAATTTGATGTCTGTAATGTTCTTGTGCCAATATTGTGGCTCTTTGTATAAGTTTAACCCCTATTTTAACTGAAATTCCACGCAGCATTTTAATTGTGGATGTCTCAAAGAGCCAAGGCTTCTTTTTGAAATAGCAAATGAATTTTGCTATGTTTGCATGTTTCTGAAAGTGGAAAAATTACATTTTACATTGTAAGGATGGTGTATCATAAACCTTTAATTTTTTTTTTTTTGTTTGGTTTTGTTTTCTAGAAAGGATAAACCCCAGCACAGAGAGACACCACCTAGGGTTGGTTCCTGAGTGTAAGGAGATCACCACAGGCTGTTGCTGCCACACCATAACTCAAACTGAAATTTAGACCTTGGGCCGTTTGCCAGCTGAAAAACAGGAGCAAGAAATTGGGCAAGGAAGGCAGGAGACCAGCATGGGTTGGAAGGGCCCTGTTGGTCAACCAAAAGGGAAAGAAGCAAATTATTTTGCCATTTGCCAAGAAAAAAAAAGGTTTTGTGGAACTGTGGGGAAAACTGTGTTTCTTTCTATCTGTGTATTTTTCTCAATGCTCTCATTCTGTTTTGGGTGACTGTATTCCCAGTTAGGCAGACAGATGTATGTGTTCAAGAAATTCAGCAGAAATCACATTTTGCATTTTAAAACAAAGGCAAAGCAGATTTGCTTCTGGCAGCACATATTTCAACATGTTGTAAATGTCCTGATCTACAAGCTTAAATATATGGGAACTAAAGACATGATGGATAATAAATGCTTGATAGGTCTGCAAAAAGACAGACACAATAACACTTTTCATCTTAGCACTTCTGTTTTCCTAGAAAATACAACTTTTGTCTGGCTCCTATCGTGGGTAGGAAATGCTAGCAGCGGGAAAGACAGAGATAAACAACAACTGGGCAGTTCAGAACTGTTTTACAGAACCATGACGTCCAAAGAAAAGTCACCAAACCCATTACCTAAAGCAAAAATAAAGCTTTGAAAATTTCCAGCACCTTCCCTATCTTGCTCATTCTTGAAGAAGAGCATCTCTCATTGTTCATTTATTTCTCCTGGAAAATTTCCTTGAGTTTTTTTTGCCCTTGCTTGTTATAAATTTAGGAATGAGCAGTTATAGAAGTGATGGTTGAACAAGTCTGTTCACTGAGAAGTAATTTTCATTTTAATTTTTTTTTTATAGGGAGTGGGTTGCTCTTGTTTGTACTCTTGCTGTCAATACTACAAGAAAGATTTGTGCATTGTAGCAAATCTTGGTTGCAAGGAACATAAAACATCTACTTAATTTCTCTTTAAAGGAAAAAGAACATTCTGGTTTGGCTCTGGATTTCACTCCATTAGGGATAAATAGATTTTAAAAAATGCATCTTGGAGAGTTTATGGTTTTAAAACTATACTGGGGAATTTATTACTTATTTTTTTAATACTTTAACTCAGACATACATCTACTGGAAATATACATGGCTGCTTCAAATTCTCCCAGTGTGAGTTGGTCTCAGGGGATTATTTTCACAGCTGAAGACAACTAGGTACAAAAATGTCTCTATCACCTTGCTCTTTTAATTTGCCCTTTTTTGGTCAAGAAAGGAAGGAGGACAGATATACCTTAATTATCTGCTCCCAGCCCCAATATGCTGTATGGACAGCTGCAGTTCCTCCAAACTTTGATTTATTAAAGTGTTCCTGGTTGGTGACTATGCTGAGGAAACCATTTATTTTCCTTCTGGCTTGAGGCATGATCCTTTTATAAACTACCTGAAGCAAATCTGGTGTCTGCTCATTACAGTAATTTAATGCTAATGACTTGCTCCACTGAACAGTGAAGAGGAAAAATAAGTAAAAATAATCCCAACAGATAAAAACATCGTGACTTGAAGTCCCGCACAGGAAATAAATTCGTATTTCAATGTAAGGCTTTGGGAAATTTTAATTTATAATGTAAGCTCATCTTAACTGCTTCATGCATAGGTGTACATTTTAGAGGGTTGTAAAATTTATTTTACCTTACTGATACAAGATCTATAGCCAGCAACACAGTGGGAAAAACTGAAGTTAATTTCTGCCCAGTATTGCTGGGATTACCCTGACTTTATTTTTTCTCCCAGTCATGCTGTTTTGCTTGTGAGCTTTGTATTGTTAATTAAGTGCTTTCTCTTTGTTTGCAAAAAAAAATAGGGGGGGGAAAAAAACCCCAACAGATACCAAATCCTGGTTGGTTTAAAACATGTAAGTAACTTACAAGCAATACAACCCTGACTTTACGGTCACATAACACTCTTATACCATTTTTATGTTGTAGCTGGTTGTTTCCTAATATTTTATTGCACGTAAATATATTCATACTGCCATGTTTTTTGTGTCTGCTTCTGCACTAAGCCAAGCAGAAGCAACACAGATGCAATATGGAAATTCAAATGAAGATGATACATAATATTGACATAAAGCTTGACTAATCTTTATGCTGAAACACAGCAAAAGCAGCTACGTGAATAATATCACACATTTCTAGAGTACATTTCTTTCTGTGGATTGGCTGCATTAAAGCAGCAGCTTATATAAAACTGGAAGGTCCATAAAAGTCAGTAGGGGAATTACTGCATTTTGATTTTCCTGTGCTGGTCTTGAAGTCCTTTCCTGGCTTGTCACAAGGAATATCAGTTCTGAGCATCTCAGCCACCGTAATACAGATTATTCTTTCCTTTGGCACAGGGGAGAAGGGGTGGGTTCAAACCCTGACTCCTCAAACTGAATTTTACAGTCCTGTGAATGCTGAAGGAGGGGTTTAATCACCACCACAGTGCCTGATTCATGTGTGCTATGTGGAAACACAACTCTTCCGGGAAGAATAATCTGAGTTAAATTTAAAAAAAAGAAGCAAGAAGCTTTACAAATTTAATGCTGAGAGGATGGATCTGCCTGACAGGTTGTACCACCATTTCCTGCCTCTCTGGTTGGGTTTTGGCCTCCAAACAGTAAGCACACTTTACATTTCTAGAGAGAAGTTTTTCCTTTAGACAGAAATACACATCCTATGGCAGAGACAAAGGAGAAGTACAGCTGCCTCTGGTGAACTGCTCTGCTGCTTCCACGATGATGGACACAGGGAGGAAGGAATTTGGCTGAATCATCAACCACTCCACTTACTCCATTTCAAGTTTACTGTTGCTGCAGCCTCTCCTGCTAACAGCAGGAATAAATTCATAAATGGCATTTCTAGATAAAACAAGTAAAGTACCTCAATTTGTTTCTGCTGAAACAGATTTCTTCCACAGCCATGTCTAAGCTACTAGGAAGCAGTCATCAATCCAGAGAAGGGATGAGGAGAAAACATAATAGCATGCTGTTTTCTCTCTCTCTCTCTTTCTCTTTTTTTTTTTTTTTTTTTGGGGGGGTGCCTTTAAGAAAGAGTATATGTCTTGGAATAGTCAGAAATACCTTCTTTTCTTTTCCCCCTGGTGGAAGATCTCTTTGACAAAAGATCAATATGATGACTGATTGCTTCAAGTATTTCTTCACTACCTGTCACTGACCCCTGAATGGGATGTATTCTCTGCATGACATAGGGCCTGTTAAGGAGTTACTGGATAGGTTTTTAGAGCCTATGCTGTATAAATCAATTTATGAGTACAATAGTCCCTCTTGACCTACTAAAATTCATTGGTAAAACTCATCATTCACCTCCAGTGAAAGGAGGAACATTTACTCTTTCCATCACCTAGGTCAAGGGAATCTTTGGAGAACTAATTTCCTCACTGAATGAAGAGAACTTTGACATCCCACCCCCAACATGCACACGCCACGGTGTTAAAAGCAAGTGGCCACTTTGGCTTTTCACTCCTCCAAATATTGCAGCAGGTTTTTTGTGAGAAATGGTCCTACTGCATCTGATAAACCTCCTTCCATGCCCTCACACTGTAGATAACACAGAGAGACAGGCATGGAAATGCTTTTAGGATGCAGAAGAGGAGGGAATCTGGCAACTTGCATCTGCTTTAGTCCTGTCTTGGGAGCTTTCAGATTTGCTGCAATTATTTGCAGAGGGGGGTCTTTGCATTTCAAAGCACTGTGTATTAAATAAGTAGAAACTTCCAGGGCAAACTTAAATTACATTAGCAGAAATCAAGAAGTTTGATTATCTTTCTGCTTCATTTGCCCCCTGGCATAGAGCTCACTTTAGTTGCTCTTAGTCTCAACTTTAAAAGTACATCTTCAGTTCCCTTCTAAACTGAAAACATATTCCTTTTATCAGATCACAGGGGATTGGTGTTTTTTATGACCTTTCCCTCAACTGCACCCAATTGTTGATTTCTGCACTAAAATACTGTGGGTCTAAGCAGTTGAGAAGGCAGAAAACATTGAGTAGTAAAGATAAAAACATTTAACTATGTCTCAGAAATGTTCTTGCTCAGGGTTTTCATTTGTCTTCAGCTGAGAAAAAAAATGGCAGGTTTATCATTATTACTCTAAATACCATTGCTGTTGTTTCTACTATTTATTACTGCTTTTGCCAGAAAGAAGCCTCACTTCATCAGGGAGCAATCAATCAACCACAGTAATTCTGCATGTAGGTACTTGTGTCACCAACAGCTATTCAATGATGATATTCATTCATTTTGTCAAATATTATTTTTATTTCGCTTTAAATTCCAACAGAAACCCTAATTTTTCTTTATCTTTTTCCAAAATAAAATAAGGGATGAGAAAGATCATTAACAGTGTCGAGAGAGAACTTGTGATGTTTTTTTCCCTAAAAACCTCTAAAATCTGAAAAACTTTACGCAGTTGCTATCTATAGCTGGCAAAAACTGAATTTCCATTGACAAAGAAGAAATAATTGTCCAATTTACTGCTGAGTCTGGTGCATAGACAGGAGGAGGCCAAAAGGTCTCTCACAAATGTCTAAACATGCCAGACCCCAAACAAGAACAACTCCTTCTTGTAGACCTGAAGCAGAAACTGGGTTTCTAAGGCTCCCAAGATTGTTACCTCTCTCTCAAAATCAAGAACAAAAAAAATTCGTGACCTATATTTAAGATGCTGAGTGCTGCCACTTGTCCCACAGTCCACAGAAACTGCTACTTACCTCTTTTCCATCCTCAACCAGGTTGTCTGGCATTCTGGGAATCTACCATCTCCCAAATTTCTACTTGGCTTTACAGTGAAGCAAACCCATTTCACCTGTTTTAATCTGGCACAAAACGAGGAGTTTTGTTATCTCCCACCTTCCCCCCGAGCTCCTGCCCTCGTATTGCCAAACCCCAAAACCCTGGCAGAGCTGCAGAGGCTTCGTGACGCCTGTGTGAAAGCAGACGTGGTTTTGCCAGTAAAATTAGGATTTCACTGACCTCCACCAGTGGCCTGGGCTTGCGCTCCACCGCAAACCTGAAGTGGCAGAGCTCGCAGTAGCTGGTGTTGGAGGATGACAACCAGTGCTCCAGGCAGCTGCGGTGAATGGTCCCCAGTGTCCCCGTACATTCACAGGGGGACAACAGCTCCTCATGGCTGCTGCCCTCGTGGCAGATCCTGCAAATGGGACGGTCATTGAAGGGGCTGCTGCAAGGAGGAGGAGGAGAGAAAACTGCTGGTCAGTGCACGAGGCTGTGGCAGTGCTTTTTCAACCACGAATTAATGGCATGGGAAATATTTGCAGTTAAAAGCACTTTGCTCTGTAATTAGTAATCCAAGCTGCTGGGCTAATGGTTTAAGGCATTTTGGTATTTTTGTTTAAAATATTTCTTCTGTCAGGGAGGGGGAAATGTAGGTGAGTGTAGGTGAAAAATATCAGAGTGGCAGAAGACCAAGTGCTCCTGTACTTTTGTATTTCCCAGCTCTTCACAGAGTGGCAGCAGCCCAAAGTGCCCTGGAGGAGTTTTAAATCTGTCTCAGCTGGGCACTTCTTGTTTTGGTGGTGATCCTCTGACCTGAACGTTGTTTTCACTGGCCAACAGCAAAGGCTGAAGGAGCAGCCCCTTGCCCTGGAGTTGTGTGAGGGCAGGGTCACAGCTCCAGGAAGGCACATGCAGGCAGAAATCTCCTGTCCCTGGGCAGGGCTTCCCTCCCTTTAGGACAACAGCTCACCAGCAGGTCAAGGAGTGATGCAAACAGAACTGAAAAGGGCTTTTCCAAACACACTGCTCCTGCTGCATTGCTGCTGCATTCCTGCTGCACTGCTTTAAGATCCATGAAGGCTTTTCAGCGAAGACAAAGTTAATTCTAACCCAAGCATCAAGCCTGGATAAGGCCAGACCCCTACTCCTCCTCTTTCTTGCTTCTAATGAAAGCAAAGACAGCCTGACGTATGCTTCGAAGGTATAGATAAATCATATATTTCGTCGTTAATCTGCCTTCCTAACCCAGCAGCAGGCAGAGCTGGTTAATTCTTGGACAACAACCAAAATTGTAACAGCGATGCTGGAAACAGCTTTCCTGGCTGCTGAGCACGCTGGCTGGGGAGGTGTTTATGGTGCCTTAAGGATCTTTAGCTTTTATTTTTCACGTATCTGTAGCTTTGGTGTGTAGAGCTAGGCTCCACTTGAAATGTTAAAAACCTGTTCCCAGTGTTTTAAACAAAACAGTTCCTCTCAGCTGGAAAATCCAGGGACACTTTGCTGCCTCAGAGCCCCAAAATATGAAACCAACAGTGAATTGGGGGAGCGGGCTTGGGGTGGGTGACATCATCACCTGAAGGTGTAATTGGAGGATTAAACCTCGATACGTTAATGGATAGAACTCATAAAAAAAATGAAGAACTCATGACTCGCAGTCCATTTTGGGCGCAGCCTCTCGAGTAGGCCTTGTCTGCCCTGAACGTTCCTGAAGGCCTTCAATAAATTCATCAGCTTTTTTATTCTCCTAACTTTGTCCAGCCTTCTGCTTTACGAAGCCCTGTTTCAGGCACCACTTAGGAAATGCAATTGCATGACCACCACGATTCTGGGGGCAAAAAAAAAATAAAAAATCACGGGCGCCAGAGGGGAAGGGGCCCACTCCCCGCCTCATCCCCACATACCTCTGCACGGCGAGCGTCCGCACCACGGACGAGAGCAGCTGTCCGTCCTTGGAGGACACCTGCATGACATACTGGGGACAGCTGCTGGCCGGGGCCCCGCTGCCGCCGGGCAGGCTCTTGCCATCGGGGGGACACTCCGGGGGGATTCCGGGCAGGTGGCTGCAGCGGCTCGTCCTCATGGCACCGGCATCTGGGGAGCACAAGGAGGTGGCATGGGGCACATCAGGGCCTGACTGAGCCATGCCAGGCGTGAGGGGAAGCGTCCCTGGATGCCCACCCCGGATTTCCGAAGCCCACTCGGCGGAGTTTAAACTCGGAGTTTAGGACATGGTGGGTGACAGAAAAAGAGTCTGCACATCCAGCAAGCCAGCACCTCTGCTTTTCTCCCTCCTCTCCTGGAGTCATGAGCGGTAAATAGAAAGGCTGAACCTTTTGTCACCCCCCCCCCCCCCCCCCTCACACATCACAAA
>VZTX01010331.1:19378-47569 GCA_013400915.1 Pardalotus punctatus | reverse complement strand
GAGAAAATGGGCTGATCGGCTTCAAATCCCCTCTGAAAACACTTCACTGCTGCTTAGTGTCTTCTATCACCAACCCACAGCAGAGCACAGACCTGGCAATTAATCCTGTACACGGCTTTAGTCACACAAACCTGCTTAATCACAGTAATTTATGCCACAAGGTGAGGCAGAAATCACAGCCCGCCCCTGTCTTCCTTCTCTGTTTTGCTCTTTCCCGCATCACTGGAAGTGTGTTTTGCACGATGCTTTCAACCATGGTAATTGGGAAGGAAGGGTTGCGCTGGGAACAAGGAGCCTTAGAGTGTAAATTCCTGATTTTTTGGTGGGATGCTCCTGGCTGGGTGTTCTCACCATGGAGGGGAGGCTGCGTGGTTCCACCAGGCTGTGTCCCTGCCCTCTCCCCCTTCGGGTCAGGCACCAAAAACACACACACAAGGTGGATTCATCCCTCTGTAAAAATGGGGGAAGGCTTCCTAGCATGTCCCGGGACACTTAGCTGCGGTCACATGTAAACGCTGCAGGTTGCAGTGATGCTATTCCCACGTTAAAATCGGGTGTTTCACCCTCAATCAAAGCGTTTTGCATCACGCACCGCCGCTGTGTAGCATCAGCACGGCAGCTGAGGAGAATCTTTAAAACCTCAGCGCTAATAAAAACCCTTTAAACAGGGGTGTTTCTCCAAGGGTTTAGAAGAAACCTTGTGCTTTGGCTCTGTTGGATTTGAGCAAAAGCAGCGCTAACCTCCGGAACCCCCTGAAGGGATGTCTTTGGCTGTCAGATTTCGCAGCACGTGTGGGCTGATGTGGACGCTGGGCCACTTGAACCACACAAGTTTTCACACAGCGACTCACATTCTTAGAAAGGCGCCTAAAATAGGAAACTGCTTTGGCAAAGCGTTTGTTTTACAGGATTACTTCAGCTATTTTCAGAGCACGCGTACCCCGGGGAGCGAGCTGGAGGCTGATGAGACAGCTTACAGGGGAGACAGCGATCAGAGAATGGGGAAGAGAGTCGGACTCTGGGCCTCATTTACAATGAAAATGAAGCAAATGGCTGATGTCTAAACCATTAACATATAAAAGATGCAGACATTTCAAGAGAATAAGCGCCACGGACTCTCCAAGGAGACCATGGTGTTCAGCAATGTTTTAGTTTTAAAATCCATGCTGAGACTGTTTAACAAGAACATTCAGCTGCTGAGTAGCTGCTTCATTAAACTTAAAAAGCCTAAGAAGTATCGTGCTCACAGACCCACACTACAGAATTATATATTTCTTCTCTGATTGCTTCACTGACCTCATTAAGTACAAGAGTGGGTTCATCATTTTGTATAAAGTGACCATCCAGGCCTTTACAAACACATCCATCAGTCACTTGATGAGTTTGGAGCATTTGCTGAAGCATCAGAAGATGCAACTAAATGCAAAGCTTTAAAGCACACGGGAAATAATCTGGCTATATCTCAGCAACGTTAATTCAAATTTCTGCCTGCAGCACTGCACTGATATCCCAATTTGGCAGAGCAGATACACGTAATCCCTTTCTTTTTTAAGAGAAAGTTGAAGTTAAAACATATTTTTCAGATTTCAGAAGAACCATTTTCACACAAAATCAGCATATGTGCCTGAAGAGTAATACAATTATAGAGTTAAATGATATGTGCTTTAATACTGAACCTCACAGAAAATGATGAAGATTAGTTGTCCTGAGAATCACAGAGATCCTCAGCAAACTGGAAATCAAAGCTGACATTAAGGAACTGTGAGTTTTAACAGCCAAAAACCCCCAAGTCAGTATTTACCCATACGTATGTTCTATGTCAAAAAGATTTTCACCTGAAACATGTGGAAATCTGTCAAAAATGCCTCAATAAAAGAGAAAAGAAACAACAAAATCCAGAATATGTGTTTAGAAAGCATTTATGAAGACAAGCAATATTACATTGGGGAAGACAGAATATCAATATTTATTTCAGATGCCAGAAAATTCTGAGAAAAGTGGCTGAATCTGGCATGATGAATGTATGTTAGTATTTAGCTCTTTTTTTCCCCTTTTCTGTGTTGTTACTAGCCCAAGTTTATTATTTATATCTGTATATATAAATGTGTATGAGTTTATGGGTATCAGAGTAAAAGTAAAGGTATTGCAGGTGTTTTCTTTATGCGACAAGTGTAAAAAAAAAAAAAGACAAACCATCAAATAAGCTCAAGCAAAACTCGAATAAACTCAACCAGTAAACTCAAGCAAATTATCTGAGGACATGTTGAAGCTAGGCGGAAGATTCAAGCACAAAAGACATCCTTTGCCCCATAATGATTTATCAGAATGCTATTCTGGAAAATGTTAGGGATAACTTACATTCTGTCTTTCCTCTCCTGATCTGCTGGCTGCTGCCTCCAGTGTCAAAACTCAACATCCTCTGATTTCCTTGCCTCTCTCTGCCCTCTGCCTGGTTTTTTTTATTATTTCCCAAGCCCACTCTCCTTTCTTGGGCTTCAGTAGTTATTAAGAGGTATCTGGAAGGATGTTTCATCTTGACATTGTATGAAAGAAATCCCCTATTTTATAAGAGTGCCTTTGCCTCACAAACAAATGTCACCAAACACCTGGAATCTTTGTTTCAAAAACAATCTACTTCTGGGCTTAGTCAACTGCTGATTATTGGGTTAAAAATATGTCCTTACTGAGCTCAATGAATATTTCTTTATATGCTGCAAGGTATTTGTATCATGTCTTCCTTTTTCAGCTTATAGTCCTATTTAAGAGATTTATGACCTCTCTATCAAAAAGACCCCACAAGGCTCAACAAATGCCAGTGAGCAAGGCGCTGCCACTCCCAGCGAATTGCACTCAAATGAGATGTTAAAAACCAGCATAACTGCCCTGAAATGGAATCTAAAGACAAAGCCATCTGCAGAACTGGAATACGACTGGAATCCTCGTTGCACTCTTTCTGACTGTGCATGAATTCTTAGACCCACAAAGCATCATCAGGGTGATGAATTAGATTATCACAGCAGAGGCCTTGTAAAGCAGCAGTGCTTTTCTGCTGAAGTTGGGAGTGCTTGAGATTTGCAGGAGGCAAAATGATCTTTACACTTCAAGCAGAGGGTTGGAAATGTTGAACGAATTCTTGTGGAGAGGTCATGTGTGAATTGCTCCCTTTCCCTTTTTTCAGGAAGAAGAAGAAAGAACAAAAAGAAAAGAAGAAATAAAAAAGAAGAAAAAAGAAGAAAGGAGAAGGAAAAGATGATGAAGAAGAAGAAGAAGAAGAAGAAGAAGAAGAACAACAACAACAACAACAACAACAACAAAACACACATACTAGAAAAAAACCCCAAACCAAAACAAAAAAAACCTCCAGTTTTCAGAAGCTTTCAGAGATGTATTTTTTTTTCTTTTTTATGCACTTTCACATACTTTTGCCAGTTTACTCCAGAATTTTGGATCCCAGTGGGCAGCTTTTTACTTTGGACAGACCAGCAGATTTGGAGCATAGATAGAATTTTATATCTTACTGCAAGCTGGAAGAACAGGGCAAATCATGGAGAAACATCCCCCACTTTCTTTTCTACTATCAATCCCAGTGAGTTACTCAGAATGCAAATTGTTGCATTCTAAGTAATAAAAAATTAATGTTTGTCTGCAATGTAGTTATCCAGGGCCATGTGAAAAAGGTGTTCTCCACTGGCTCAAGAATTACAAGATCATGCATTATCTTTGTTTCTTGAAATGGAGAAAAATAACTCATTTTTCCATCACTGAGCTTCAGACAATAATTGTATGCCACATTTTAAGATGCTCCAGAATCCAAAACATCCATTGCAGTCACTGGATGGTTTCCTGTGTGATCTCTGTTTCCCCTTCCCACCAAAAAATGCAGAAGAAGAACCAAAAATCTCAACTCCAGAGTACTCTGAAACCTCCTAGCTTTTTACCCATTAAGAAATGATGCAGGGCACTGTGAAGGTGGGATGGGCAGAAGTTTTCTACAAAAGTAAGACTCCCTGGGGCAAGTGAAAGTTCTCTTTTAGTAGACAAATGTTGAGTTTTCTGTCTCAGACACTCATATCTAGAATTGCTTGGAATGTTTCTTGACTCTTCCCTCCACAATCCACCACACAGAGTGGGATCCCCTCCTGGTTCCAAACACACAAATACTGAGCAAAGAAACCAGTGGAATAACAGCCCTGGATGCTGCAGTACCATAAGACCCTCAAGTCCTCTGGAGTGAAAAATCAATTTCTCTAGGCTGAGAAGATGAATTCCCATATTTGATAATCACACGTGGCTTAGCACAAGGAGAGATAAAAAAACACTGCCTGACCTGTTCATTATGGAGGGCTAAAGCCATCAGTGAGAGAGGCAGCACGAGGACACGGCAGTTCTGGGACACGGTGACAGGAGCAGAAGGCTGGAGAAAATTTTTTGGTCAACAGCATTCAGTCTGCAATGATTACATCACCACCACCACCCAAGCAGCAATGGGAGACCCCTGAACGGTGCAAGAGGAAGATGTGGAAATTGTTCACCAGCTGAGGAGAACAGATTTCACATTAAAGCATTTTGACATATTGAAAGTAGCGCAATACCGAACCCTGCTGATATTGGGCAATTTTATAAAATTTCAGCCCACATTTCACTAACATTTCATGCTGTAAATAGGCATTTTCAGTTGATCTGGTCTGACTGCAGAGAGCTCCAGGGCCTTTTAAAAACTGCCACGCAGTAGGCTGCATGCAAAGTGCAATTTTATAAACAAGCACAACAAAAAACTGAGTGCTGGTCTGAGGCAGCAGCACAAAGCAGTCCAGCATAAATGGTCCTTAAGAGTCTGACCATGCATTCAAAACTTCGCTGCCCACCCACAAATCATTGTTACTTTGTTATGTACTGAACCTTGAACCACTTTCCATGAGAGCAATAGACTCCCTTTTTGGCACGGTGACTCTAATAAATTGCTTTACATGCCTGCATGGTCACTAACTTAAGTCGTTTGCTTAGATTTGTCTCCTTTTGTCGGCTGTTGTAATGAAAGTTTTTGCGTGATAATAAATGCCATAAGTACTTGTGATGGTGGCATTTTAGCCTTGCATTAATAAGAAAAAAAACAAAAAAAAACAAAACAGAAGATACAAATACAGCTTGCAACTGATCTGGAAATAGACTTTTTTTTTCAAAGTATAAGGAAATATATACATATTTTCTTTTCTTGTACTACTTTTTTCTAGCAGAAATGTCTTTCCTCACAGGAGCTGGGATCTGGTTGTCTTCAATCATTCTGAATCCCTGCAAATGGAAGAAGAACCCCACCCTAACATGTTCCTAAATTCCTTTTTTCACTACCACACCGACTCCAGACCCCCACTTCCTTATGTCCTCTCTCCTGTCCACAAACTTCTTGCTTATTCTGGACATGGTTTATTCAGTACAAAACTTAAACCACAATGATTTTCACCAAAATGCAGAGAAAGAATTAGTGTCTACTAATATACTCAAAGCTGGCAGTTTAAGAGGTCCAGAAGTTTGGAGTTTTTGCAGTAGAAAGTTCTGCATTCTCTTTCGTCTTCTAAATTAGGTCACTTTGTACAAATGAGACAAGCACTTTATGGCCTAAAACCTGTAAGATGAGAATTTAATTTGCTCCCAACAAGTGCCAAAGGACAATGAACCCCATGCTAGTCCTTGAAACCAAGACTCACCTCTAAAAATCACACAGTACTTTGTGCTGAAGTGTGAAAGTTCTTGGCTTTTTTTGCACAATGTGTATTACTGATGAGGCACCTCCTTCAGCACAGGATCTGCAAAACTCCCAGAACTCCCATTCTCTGCCAGTACCTCAGATTTCATCAGAAAACCTGAGTTTTGCAATTCCCAACAGCAGCAGTTTTAACCCCATTCAGTCAGTGCCTCTGGGCTCTGAATTCTGTTGCATTTAGGTGCCTGGTTTTGTCAGGAAAAACAAAATCCAAGAGTGCAGGATGCTCTTTGCACCCTCTGAGACTCACACCACACCTGCACACAGCAAGTGCACCAAGGAAATGGAATAGAAGTTGCCCCTACCACAACTTGATGCTCTAAAATCAATTATTTTTTCAGCAGATGGGGAGAGTTGAGGTAGCATGAAGACCAATGTTTCTATCAAATACAAAGTCTGAAACTCTTTCTTAAGCACAGAGTCTTGGGAGGATGAGTTCAGTCAGACCTGATCTGGATGTGTGGCATTTGATGGAAATGGTTTTTATCGACCTCCCCCACATTTATGTTGGGCACAAAGTTACTGTTCCAGTTGCAGGATGGAACTCAGGGAAAATCCTCGAAGGTAAATATTGACATACTCCTAAGGCTATGTTTCCACATTCAAAAATAGCTCTCCCCATTTCCTCAGCAAGGCTGGAAGGAGGGCTGCCAACACCACACAAATCATTGTAATAAATGTGTAATAAATCCCTAACTTGGCTTCTTTTTTTTACTCACAGGGGTAAATATCAGCTGAATCCAACTAATTCTTCCCGACCAGGTAAGGCCAGGCTGAAAATTGCTTACTTAAGCTGCAAAAAGTGTAAATACTTAACACCTGAGGCTTAACTTCATGCCTGGGGTTTAGTAATGAATTCTGGTTCATGTAAATCTTGTGTGATTAAATCTTTGACAAGCAGGATCAATTTTTAACTTGTGGTTTTTCCTGGCTCACAGTGGCCAAATCCACACACATTTTGAGGCTGTGGCCAAGCCATGAATCTGCAGAAGAACTTGAACAACAGCAAACACAGAGGGTGCTGGCTGGAGGCAAGGGTCTGAAAACTGCAGGGCAAAAAGAGCCAACAAAAAAGCAAAATGTTTTTAATTACTAATGGAGGGTACACTTGGAAAAATGTGGCCATGGTGTTTCTACAGACAGCTTAACGAAAATGCTGATTCTTCTGTTCATCGTTGCTAAGTCAATTATCTGCCCACTTTTGGTACATTTGATTCTCCCAACTCCTGCAGTTGATACTGCACACAAATATGATCCTATTACAATTATTGCATTTATGCTTCTCACTGTGGATGGGAAAACAGCTCGATGTATGAAAGTAAGAAAAGATACTAAACACGCTTTCAAATTAAAGTAAGAAGAAAATTGAAAACATTTCTCTTTTGAATAGCTTTATATTTTAATTCCACAGTTTAGCAATATTGGCTACATCAGTCTTGCATTTGATAAAAACTTCATTAGAAGCTCAATGAGCATAACTTGACTTTAAGACTTCAGTTTTGAAACAATGATTATGTGAACTATTTCAAAGTTAAGTAGTAATTTGGCTTGAAATAGTTCACATACCTTCATAGTTTTTTTCCCTTAATCTTCATCTGCATAAAAATTTAATATTAATGTTTATTTCCTGTACAGAGGACTTCTTTCAATGTGATGAATCCCAAACATCTTGCCCTCTACAAGGTACTTGGATTACCAAAAACGTTGTCTGAATTGAAGCCTACGTGCGCCAAGTGCAATCAGAAGAGCTCTTCTTCCCTAGGTATTGTGTTTGTGTCAGTTCTATAAAACTGAAAACCCCATGGGGTGGATTCAATTCCAATGTTTTATTCAGCAATGAATCAGCTGATGATAGTTTACGAATACATGAAACTTGGCTTGTGTGTGATGCTTTGCAAAGCATGTCCCAAAATAAAGTATTTACATGTGGAATACGTGCTTTCACTTGTTCCAAGACTGTAGGATCACCCCAGGTGTTTCTGGAGGTGCCATCTAACAAGCCACTTTTCTTCCCTGAGGAGAATTTACTTTGCATTATTTTATCTTGTTGTGTTTCAGTTGGCGGCAGCTGAGTTTTTGATGTTTAATGAGGAGGGAATTAGTCTTCCAAATATCTTGTTTGAAAGAGGAAAACACTCTAAAGAGCAAAAAGCCTCCAAATGCACGTCTATTCCTCTCCCATTTCTCTTTTTACCCTTCAGTCAAAAGCAGCTAAAAATACTCTTACTGCGTTTTCCTTCACATGGGAAGATAAACCCTTCCTGTTCCCATATCAGTCTATTTCTCTCAGCAGGAGCAAAGTGTGGACTCTGTGGGTTTCTAGGATATTTACACAGAGATTTCCCTCTGAACTTGCATTTGGGGTGGGGAAAGAGTCTTTCATCAAACTCCAAGACTTGCACTCTAGTCCAGAACGAGACAAACAGATGGGAATATTGTGAGTTAATTAAAATCAGTGAAAATTCCCTGTACTAACTAGTTTTACATGGGAAAAATGTTATGTAAAACTATATGCTGTGGGGACTGAACAGTCCCATTTCTTTTCCAGTAACAAGCACACCAAGAATGTTTTTAGTCATTGTCACATGAAGTTGGCATTGGTCAAACAAATCAGATCTGACGGGCAGACCTGGAAATGAAAAATTATTGCTGCAAAATAAAGCATGTAAAATTCGATTTCTTTTCTGTAATCTTCAAGCAAATTACTGAAATACTGCACTAGTGAATCAAAACTGCAAGACAGAACTAAATCAAAATGGCAGAGGTAAAATTGGAACGGACAACATTATTCTCCTTATCCACATCCAAGAGAAATACCAACAAGAAAAATAACGAGTTAGAAGTGAACAACACATCAGCCTTAGTACTATGAGAAATAAAAGCAGTGGAAGACTGGAGTGGCTGCAGATCTCAGCTGGGATTTCACTCTCTGTGTAATTGGGACTTCTGCACTTAAATCAACCCTGACATGCAGATTTTCTTGCATACTAGGTCTGAGAATATGATGATTGTGATATTAGTCCAATTTTAAAGCAGAATCTTATCAAAGATTCACTTATGCCTCATCAAAATGCTTACACATATTTGTACCACTTTGCACATCATAAGACATCATTGATGGCACAAAAAGCGTCCAGAAGCGTGGAAATGCTAAAACTTGGCTGAGCAGGCTGGCTCTGTTGCAGAAGAATCTGTGTGAAGTCAGTTGTTGCCAAAGGGCAAAATAACTATAGAGCTCCAAGTTTTTCCTTGGGGGCTGCAAAATTCTGGGGTTTCTGGAGATGTTGTGAATTGCTGGAAGTAAAAAATTAAGATAAAATACTTATTTGCTCTCAGCAATGTGTTTTGCCAGCCTAATTCATCCTCCAGAAAATTATGCTTTTAATAAATTACTCCATCTCTTAATCAGGAGCAATTTATATTTACACAGCTCAAGAAATGTATATTTTGAGGATCCTGACTTCAAAGGCACTCCGTTCTTTAATAAAACAAACTAGCACACCACATTTTCCACAAAGAGCACTTTCCTTGGTTCAGTTAATGCTCTTGACTGAGCTTCCAAAGCACTCTTCATGATAATCCAGACCTGGTGAGCAAACACACAGGATCAAATGCCTGGATCCCAATTCCATCTGCCTGTTTAGCACATGATGAGCACAGAACTCTGCTCTGTGTGACAGAGAAAAGATGACACTTCTCCCCCCTGGAGGCTTCCACACAGAGATGTCTCAAACTCAGTGGTAAATTGAGTATACAGATGATTCTGCTCGTTCTGGCAACCAGAAAAAAAAGCAGCGAGACTCTTTTTAGCACAGCACTTCGTTAGAAGTTTAATGTCATCCCAAGGTTTAGCAACCTGTCAGGTCAGAAAGAAATTACACCTTGTTAGAGAAAAGCACTGAAACAAATTTCCTCATTAAGTACCAGGTTTCCTAGCTTTTGCCTGTTGCTAGAAACATCATTTTTCACCCTGGAAATTGGATAAGTAGGATTCAATAATTTTTTTTTTAATCTTAGGCTATCTCCGTCACTTTTACCTTTCTTGCCATTGACTAGTGTGATTTCAAGTGGGTGTTTCTGGGCTTTTAATTAAAAAGTATTAAAACACTTCCATAAATATTTTATAATAACATTGATACTGAAGTTGCAAAACTGACCACTTTGTGTACAAACTAGTAAATACAATAAACTAGTGAATCTGGTGAATTTTTGTATCATCATTTTGAGACTGCTGCACTGCCAAAGGTTAATTACATTTCCCATGCCCATGTGGGCATTGTTCTCAGCTAGTCACACTTCTTAAATTTGTTCAATTTTTCCATCAAATGAATCCCCAGTGTGTTTCTAAGGAAGCTGACATCCCTCAGCAGCTCTCCTTCCTCTCTAACTCCTGGTTTATCTCTCACCACAGCTGTGGAAGCAGAATGAATCCCTGATATCCCATCATTCTATAAAATATATCTTAATGCTCTTGACATACTTGTCTATGTAACACCCTCCAGGCATACAATATTTTTGTAGCCTTAATGAAGAGCACTGAGTTAAAAGTGTGAGGAAAAATTAGTTTAAAGTAAGCCAAAGCTTTGTTCCAACCCTTTCTCAGTGCTGCTCATCTCTGAAGCTGAACAGTCCCATACAATAACTTCAATAATTAAACCACATATTTGCATCTAATGTTTGTGAGATCTGCTGTTTCTGACAGTCAGTATCTGTTTCAAGCACTTTGCATTTCTGACTGCTGATAGAGGATGAATTAATTATGGACAGGAATTTGTGACCAATTGCTACCAGAAACTTGAACTGTCTGTCTCATTGCATGCAGCCATCAGAATTGAAATAAGCAAAACAGAGATAGGAAATTCTCTGCCTCAGCCTCAAAACACTAACAACGTTTTCAGAAAAGAGCACACTTTTCTTTTGTCAAAAGCAGAACAGAAGCCTAATGATCAACAAAGGCAATTAATTGCAACAGGCCAGCACTGGAAGAGGTGAGGGAGTCCAGGTGATAGCAAATTTCACCTGGATTTTGGGGGTGGTTTTTTTTGTGTGTACAAATGGAATGTGGCAACTGACTCACTGGAATTTGGATCTTCTGGGAGAAGGGATAAAACCACGTTCTTGTACATATTCCTGAAAAAGCTGTGCTCCTAGCAAGGTGTGAACAAGCAAACGGTGAAGGTCTGGCAGCCACGGCCAAGTGAGCTGGGATGGATGTGCCCTTGTATCACCTGGCTTTAACACAGATTTGTACAAAACACAGCAGAACCTGAGCCACTGTCACTCTCAGTTTTCATTATTCCACTCTGATTTAGTTAATAGAAGCTTTTAAATCAAACTCTGTCTGGGATCTGTTAGAAGGAATAACAATATGAACGTGTGGGTTGAGAGCCAGTGAGCACGAGCAATGTACACATGTATAAGAAATTCCAAAGTGTAAAACATTTCAAAGATCCGAGAGCGCAGCCTGTGATTTCTAAGCCCTGAGTGGCAGAAGAGCCTGACTGTAGTAGCAAAGTCCAGGGAGGCATTTCCAGCTGTCCTTCCCCCCTGAAGTTTTTTCAGTCTGCATAAACCCCTGGCTGCTCATTTTGGCAGTCAAGCAGCATCACACTGAATAACAGGCATTCAAACAGGACCTAGAAATTAACTCTGTGTTGTGTGTCACAGCTGAGAGACCACACCAGCCTCGCAGCTGCCAAATACTCTGGGCCAAGATGCGTCCTTAAAAGTAGGATTGTCACAACCCCAGCCACAAAAAGCGAGCAACCAACCATTGCTGCACAATGAAATCAGCTTACAGACAAGTTGGCTTTAAGGGCTCTATTATGGATGAGTTCCTCTTGTGCTACTGAAAATACTTTGATATCCTGGGTTTCTGGACATGTCTAAATTTAAAATAAGCTGCTACAAGGGAAACCATCCTTTTATGCTGCGACTGAGCTGCATGGACTGGAAGGTTATGGGCACAAGTGGAAGGAGAGCAGGAATGGGGGGATTAGGTACCACATTTATCTTCCTTCCTGTCCTGGTGCAGGTGCATGCACTCAGTCAGAGAAACTACAACTGCAGCAGCCACAAAAAAGTGGATCTGTGATTTGCTAGGAGGAGAAAAGAAAGAGATGGGATTCAACTTCCAGCCTCTGGTGATCTGATAATTTTCAGCGGCTGGTCCTAGTTTATTCTATGTGTTATTAATACTCTTATTCACACTGAATTAATAACTCCTCCCTCAGACATGACTTGGCGCGGTTCACCTGAGGAAGGAGCAGACTAAGGATCTCTGTAACATAAAGTTCATAAAATCTCCAGTGGCACCCACAGAAGGTATTTTATTCTATTTCACAGGGGCCTTAAAGACTAAATTGGTTGTTCAAACAGCCCAGGAGATGAAGGTGTAAACCTGTCCTCCTGTGAATACACCAAGGACTTAAACAAGGCCTTTATATTTACTAATTCCTGCTACAGCCGTGAAATGCTACACGGTTTTATTTCCAAGCATTTTAGAGATAAATGCATTTGATGCTTCTCATAAACAGCCTAGAGCAGATAAGCAAAGAACTAACACTGACCTTGTGTCAGATTTACAATTTTTATTTTTTAAGCCCTCAGAAAACCAATTACCTAAACCATAAGCTAGTTTGGAGAAAACTAATCTGCCCAGTCTTCAGCCCAGTGAGGCTTGGAAAACATCCACAAAGGTAGGAAGAACCACATGGAAAAGGAAGCATTACAGGCTACTGTAGCTCTGGGCTCATCTCATGCTTCTCATGCTCTCTTTATTTCAGGCTCTTTAAAGAAAAGGAATGATGAAAATGATCCCAGTGAAGAGTGGCAGCCACTGCATGGTGCCATAACCTGATCACTGGATAAAAGTTTAAATGCTGGATGAAATCCCGTTGGAGGAGTGAAATACGGTCAATTTTTTTCCACACTAGCTTTTTATAAAGTACCAATTCTAAAAAGCTTCAGACTGCCTGGGCTGTAACAGCTTCACAACAGTATTTATTCATTTGTGTTTACTGTCACATCCCAATAAATATCACAGTCAATAAAAGCTTTATGCCAGTTGCCTGTACCCTTTAGTTAACCTTCTGCAAAATTTGCCTATTCATCACAACTGTCAACATCAAGCCAGAAAGAAAAAGTGCTTTCTTCTGCTTTTTTTTTTTTTTTTTTTTTTTTTTTTTTTTTTTTTTTTTTTTTTTTTTTTGTGGCATGGGTATTTTGATGCAGAGACACATTTGCAAATTTTATGTGTCAATTTTTTTAATACTTGCCTAGTGGTCTTACCACACATGCTGTAAAGTTCAGGCAGCCTAATATAAATGACAGAGTATTTTTTTTAAAAATCATTGGTCAGCTCTATCTAGCAGAGTTCTACACCAAAATTCCAGTGGCTACCTCCATTGCTGCCACCTTACACCAGGAAGAAAAGCATGGCTTCTGCCTTTTTAAATTATTCCTTCTAGAAACACACCCAACATTTGAGCAGCAGTTTATCAAGGTCCTCTGGCAAGCTGCATGAGCCACAGATTTATTTCATGGCTTTGACTGTTTCCCCACATTCTAGCAATCTTCAGCCTTGCAGAGAGATCCCAAAGGGCATGGTATGTCTCCACATCTCCCACAGAACAGTCAACATTAAAAAAAAAAGAAAAAAATTAGTAAAACTGAATGGAAGTAAAAGCCTGTCAGAGTCAGCGTGCTCTATCTGAGCCAATGTGTTTCTCTACATGTAGCCACGATAGCTAGACAAGGAAATTTTGCCCTCAAAACTCAGCAGTTTTGTGTTACAAGTAGAACTAGATTCATTCAATAGCTTTTAAAAAAATCAAATATATATAGGAAAATTTTAAAAAGCTGCTCAATCCAAACTGCATTAGGTGGGACATGGGGAGGAATTTCTTCCCAGAAGGGGTGATCAGACATTGGAAGGGACTGCTCAGGGAGGTGGTGGAGTTCCCATCCCTGGAGGGTCTGGGTGACAGGTTGGACTCAGAGCTCTTTTCCAACCTGATTGATTCTGTGGTTCTGTGATTCCACAAAATAAAACTCAGATAAAGATCTGCATGAATCAAAGGAAAAGGATCCAAGATCTGCCTTGAGCATTTAGCAAAATTTTTTTTACAAAGTGTTAGACTAAATATTTTGTCTCTGCTTTAGCAGTGCCAGCAATGATTCATCCCTACAAAATACTGTTGAATAATTAAAAGTAGATGATATCTCTGTTCTCTCTTAATAAGATTTCTTTCTACTCATAGTTTTTTTTCTTTGAAACAAATGTCTACCAGTCAGTTAATTAACATTCATTTTCCTAGGATCTGCTCAGCACAGGAATACACTAACTCTTCAGGTGAAAGTAATTTACAGACTACATTATCCTAAGTTATTTTCTATTCCTTTGTCCTTGGCCAAGAAGCATTGCAACGACAACCAAGAGCTTAGAGCAGAACACATTAGAAGATTGTTAATTTCCTGATTCTGCTAACAAAAAAAAGCCTCACCACTCCATTAAATAAAAACGAATGGCAACTATTACCAATTTTATTATTTTTCCACAAAGAACAGATGACAAAATCCTCAGTTCAGTGAGCTGTTAATTACTCCAAAGGATATATCCCAGATCCATGAAACTTATTCTCTACATTGTGGGGCTTTATTTTTTTTTTAGATAAAATTGCCATGAAAATAACTGTTCTGAGTAAGACTGAGAGGGCATCTCAGCCATTCTTCATGGAGCTCCCTGGCCAAGTAACCACAGAAAAATATTTACAGGGGAAAAAAGTTGTGTCCCTCCCATAAAATTTAACATTTACTCATCAATTGACACGATCTTTTCCTCATTTCACGAATGAGACTGGGGATCAGAACACTTTTTCTGAGCTGTCCATGCTGATTATCCCAATGTTTGTGGGGCTGCTGTGTGCAGTGACCTGTGGGTAGGACTTGGCCACAGTCGGGGGATTTTCACACTGACCCCTCTGAACCTCTCCCACAACACAGGAACGTTCACTGCCTTACACCCTCCTTGGTGGAAATTAACCTTGTATTTCAAATAAAGGAGTAGCAGAGCAAGAAAGGCACTTTTCTCAAACCAATTTGAGTTCCGTGCTTCATTTTCAGTGCTTTTTAAAAGCACTTATGGTTAAAATGTAAGGAAAAACATGACATAAAACTATGACTTTTGGTCACATTAAAGTGATGCGTATGTTAATGCAATTTTTTCTTAGAAGGAGGGCTTTTCTGGAAAACCTGGGATAATCTAGAGAGCTGGAGATGTGACTGTTGCACCAAGTTTCTAATAAATTTCAGTTTTAGAAGATGGCCCTGGAATCACTGCATGCTAGGTTTTACAAAACCATGAAGCATTTTGGGTTTGTATGCCTGCCTGCATCCTTAAAGCAGCCAAAACAGTTAACTTGGGCTACAACTGATCACATATTTTCCTTTTATATCTGATAAGGAGTAATAAGCTTTATTCCACCAGTGGTAAGAATTGCATCTTAGTGGTCAACTTACTAAGAAGAATTATACAATTTTCAGAGAGATGTTTATTTTTTCTCATTTTTGGAGACTTTCAATCTGTACAAGAAGTTTAGAGGGTTTTAGGTTGTGTTGAAGATTAAAATGGACATTGCTTGCAGGCAAAGTCTGGGTGTCGTACACCCAATCTTAATACTAGTACTGTAACACTAAACTTAGTATTTTTACAGAATCTACCGTTATTTTATTCTTAAACCTGTGACTGGTGTAATCCAATGCTTCTTTCCTTCTGCAAAGCACAGATTTATAATGTATTTTACTGTATTTTATTCTCTTGAAAAAAAAAATCTATGTATTCTCAGGCACAGTGTTTGACCCGATTGCATATCTAAGTATTTACTCATTTTCCACAAGGGCTGAAGTTAACAAAAAGAATGCTGCTTTTAATTTTAGGCTTTAAATTTTTAACTAATTGCATCCCTAGGCACCATATAATAAAATGGGATACAGAACAACAGAGTTGCTTTCTTCCAAAATATATTTGGAATATAATGGGGCCTGGCAACTTCATCCTGTTGGACTGACCCAGGAGCAGCATCAGACTTGTTACACTTGAAAACAAATACAGCTGCTTTTTAAAGCTCCAGACTGAGGAGAAAAACACAGATTTTTGTAAAGTTTGTGACAGGAACAAAATGCATCAGCGAGGCAAGCTCAGCGTGTGGTATTTTAGCCAGATGCAAATCCAATAACCAAGATAAGCAGAGGAGAGAAGTGAAGAAACCCATCCTTTCCTGGTGACTTTCTCAGCACCGATTCCACCAGGGCCTTCTCTTTACTTCCACAAACTTTTTCTGAGCCAGCACCTACAAATGACCTCTGAATTCACTGACTTTTAGGAGAAGATTTCCACTCTGAATTCAGTGGGGTCAAGATGTCCTTGCTGTTGCATTGGCCATCATCATCCTACTGCTTTAAAAAAGGTCCATCTCAGTAGGCTCTTGGCAAGATGAAATATTCTGCATGTCTCCAGAACAAGCTTGGAAACCCAGTTTACAAAATTGCTAATTAGATATGCTCAGCCTTCTAAGAAACAGAATTCACAGCAATTAAATGTAGAGTTGGTTTCTACCATCTCAGAGAATCCGAGAAGTCCCACGCCAGCAGAAGCACACTGGTGGGACAGTTAAAATCCCCTGGATGTTTCTTGTATGGTTTGTCCCAAAACCATGGTAACCTTTGTATGTTAATCCCTCTGTGTTGGTTGGTTTCAACATGATCCCTCGCTCCTCCCCTCCCTTCTTCCCATGGGATCGTTGTATGTCCCCGACCTCCCTTCTGCCCTATTGGCCCAAAACATTATATCCCTGTGTCCTCAGTCATTCCCCTTTCCCCTTTCACCTCTGGACGTTTTCAAGAATAAACCATCATCGGAATACCAAGTGACTGAGCCCTGTGAGAATTCATATCCTGAGATTGCGTGAGCTATCCGGCTCTTGGGTGTGTATGTTTGTGCTTTCCAAAAGCACAGGTGAGGAAAAAGGTCTCCTTGCCCGGTACCAGACTGTACTGGCCAGAGTGGTCCGATATCAGAGACCCGCTCAGAATACACAGGAACTTATTCCACCCCACCATTGCCAGAATGCAGCAATTAAACTCAGCTCCCTCATGCCAGCTGACAAAATTATTGTTATTAAATTATTTCTCTCTGATTCTTCATTTGATATTCAGCTATTTTGTGTCAAATATTTGGTGGCCAAATTTACCTCCACTATCTCAAACCTTACGAAACCCAAATCAGCCAGAAATGCCCACACCGGTCCTGGGGCAGACCGAGCAGTGTTTGTAACAGCTCAGGTGAGGTTACAGGAGATGAAAATTAAAGTTATGCCGTGCCTACACTACAAAGATTTGAGGCAAAGAAAATTTAGCTCATCACGCAGTCGTATATAACCATCCACACAGGTAACTGCTCACTGCTCCAAAATTCATCCAGTCAATCACGTCGCCACGGACACAAGGGACGAGATTTCAAGGCTCTTGGAATTAATGTTTTGTTATAGCTTAATGTATCATCAGGCCAGCAGATGGAAAACAGAGATGCATTACCCTGGCAAGCTCAAAGTGACTTAAACAAAGCCACGGAGGCAGATCTTTGGCTCAGCTGGCCACCCTTTTTCTATTAAAGGTTTAATGCAGGGAAAGCTGGCATGCAGCTTCATTATATCTGGTTTTGGTCGGGAATTATAATGCAGTTATCATAATGTATGGGCAGTATGGTTTTTTGAACCATAGCTTATGTAAAAGGGCAGGGATGACTTAAACTTTCCAGTGCCTCTCTCTATGAATGCTTTGCTTCACTGGAATTAATTCTGCAGAAGCAGAAGGGCATTTAGTGGTGTGATGCAAAAGAAAGCACCGAGTACTCGTCAGTCATTTATTCCTGCCCCTGAGAAGCAGATTTTCCAAACTCATGGCAGTAAAATCAAAAGATTATTTGTTTAGCCCCCCTGACGAAACAGGACGGAGATCTGAAAACTAAACATAACCAAGCTGCTTGAGAAATCCTTGTGGGCAAGAGCTGCCTTCCAGGGGCTTCTTCCTCCTCTAACTGAATTCCAAGCACTCACACAGAGCTTTTAGTGGCCCAGCCCCACAACATGTGTTTAATTATTTAACAAAACCGAGTACAAGGCATCCAGGAGACTTTTCTGACCATCCCAGACATATCCAGGAGCTCTGAGTTTGTGTCTTTAGCCATTCATCCACACTAATACTGCACAAAACCTTCTTTCGTTTAGTTTCCCGTAACTTTGAAGACACCCCACATCCCCCAGTCTTGGTTTATAGGGCCAGATAAAGAGTTCTAATTATGTCATGAACAAATATATAACTGCTCCCTGTACAAAATTCAAAACCCAAAATTCAAACCCATCCTCTCCTACCTGGAGGTAGCACATTCTGCTGGGAAAGAAACTTCAGGAACACAGCCACACTGGGAGATCTTTATAATTCTGAGCAGAGGAGATGGTTTCCAAATACCAGGTGAAAAATACCTCAAAGCTGAAAAGGAATCCTGAGAGGTTTAATTTAACTTTTTTATAAGCTTTTACACAAAAAGTGTGAATTTAGAATCCCATAGAGACTCTGTAAAAGAATCAGCAGGTTTCCCTACCCACCCTTCCAAATTTTGAGCATTTAGGAAGTGTAATTTTGTAGTTATGTGTAAGCAGACACAGTGTAATGGAGCCTTTAAAAAACAATAATTAGATTATACATATGTAGCCAACTGTATTTCAGCTTATCCATCACTACTATTTGTCTCTCTGGTCTTCAAATTTCAATTTCAAAATCACATTTCAAATGTTGCCATTATCAGTAACTGTGATTTCCGCCTTTTAAAGCTACTACTTTTACTTCCACATTATTTTGTCACATCTAGCATGACAATTTCACTGGGAGATTTCAAAGCTTAGCGTGCCTGAAAAAGGGAGCATTTTCCACTCCCAGAAATATATTCATGCTCTCTCCCACATATCTTGGTAGACTGTGTGAAAATAATTTTCCTTCACATAGGGAAGATTTATAAGAACAAAAATACAAATCCTGTGTACAAATCCTTTGCTCTCCAAAGCACAAATATTGACATCAGAAAAGGAATGTATGAAAAGCAAAATAAAGAAGCAGGCATCGCCCTGGATATATTTTCCTTCCTGGAATACTTTGCCTAGAGTGACAATTTCTGTGCTTTAACTCCCGGTGTAGCTTTGGATAGCAGTTCCAAAGCAAATGTATGTTTCCCTGCTAACTTTTTCTTTTTTCTTTTAAATTTCTCCACACTGCTTTGTTAACGGATTACTTAAAAAAGTTGGTGAAATGTACCCATGAAACCTCTGCAATGCCTAAATTTGCATAGGAGCTGTGCATCCTCCAAACTTATTCCCATGCAGGTATTCGACTGGAAAAAAATTAATACATTGTGAAATGCATCACTCTTCTAAATAACTCAGGATTTTGAAAGAACTGACTGCTATATGACTTTTTCTACCACTTTTAGCTCACAGATGTGTTAAAAGCTCAGTGGTTACAAGGTAACCATGAAAGGACAGAACTGATGAAACTGAGCATTTCTATTCTCTTTTTTTTTATGCCTAGTTTGTGCTTGCATTAAAAAATAAATAAGACTTATAATAAATATATCAAATCAAACATCTAAAAATCAAATAAATAAATCAAATAAACCCACATATATAGCGCAGGGGGCACAAGTTTTGCTGCAATCCTGTTTATTTCATTAATAACAAAATTTTGTTTTCCTTCTCCACCTTTACAGACTTCTCATCCTCTCAGCAGAGCCACAACCACCTGAGCCTTTCCAGCTGCCTCCCACAGTATTCCTAAGGTCCCCACTCAGGCACACAGAGCTCTGTCTCCCACTTAGCCCTTAATGCTGAAATGTTTCTTTCAGCTAAAAGGATCAGACATGTGACTCCATTAAGAAAACTGCACGGCCAGAAAGGGAGCTATAAAAAGGACAAAGACAAGCGCAGCGTTCTCTGTCCTGAAGAGCAAGTGCATCTCTGAGAGCATCTCTGTCTGCAGAGCTGGGTTATTTTCCTTCCTACCGAGACAAATAATAATGAAAAAGAAAAAAAAAAAAAGCCCTGCAGTGGCTGGGTGTTTTGCAGAGTCACACCACACCCGAATTATGACACCAGAGCTGCACATGTAGCAGCACCCCCACAGAATAAGCCATGCTGGACAGTCCAAGAGCAAATTAAAACTGGTCCTCTCTGCTTTCTCTCAGCCTCTTCATAATGTTTTTTTTTCCTGTCCATAATTCACCCCCAAATTCGCCCTCTTACACCCCACTGTGCATCAGTTACTGCTGATGGCCAAAGATTTTTCCCTAAGAGTATGTTGTTCATTTTCATGCAAATTTTAATTTGTAGTTTAGACAGAAATTTTTATTTGCCATAGTCTGTCTTGAGGACTACAGTGGATATAGAACTATTTTAAATTCCCAATAATAACCCAATGCCAAGCTCTGCAAAAGCTTGTAGCAATGCCTTACTCTGATATGGCTATTCAATTTAAAAAAATGTTCAGATGACAAGTGAACTGGATGTTATGCACACTTATGAGAAGACTGTACCATAAAACAAGCTATAATCCTCATCTGTGTCACTCTTTTCTTTCCCCTTCTTTAAAAAGGAGAGAAAAATCCTAGCTCTAAAATAAAAGAGATTTGTGGGCTTATTTTTAAGTGTGCTGAGAAGGCAGAGCTCTGTCTTCCCTGATTTTGTCAAACCAGCACCTGGTAAGGAGAAAGGACTTAAAACAAACCAAAAGTACTGTCAGCAATAAAATAATCAGGACTAGCAGGCACTGGGACTAGTGAGTGACTTGTGGATTCACTCCTCCTCCTGTTTCTTTTTTTTTTTAATTTTAAATTTTGTGTGAGTGTGCAGTGCCTCTTCCTGAGTGCAATTCAGTGTGTTTAATCTTTTCCTTCCAGATAAGCACAGGTTTTTTACTCTCCCTTCCACTCCTTCATCTCAGGCTCAAACTTCTTTTCCATGTGCCGTAATTCTCTTTTTCTGGGTAACTTCTTTTCCCCTCTTCACCCAGCTGCTCTCCCCTCCCATTTGTGGTGCACACAGAAGGCCTGCAATTAGTGGCATCTAAAAATGAGGGAGCTCAATTGACTCAGCTAATGAGAAAACAGAGGTTTGCAAATATTTGTAAACCAGAGTCTCCTTCCCATCCTCTGGGGAAAGAGCAAGATGATGGATTTTTGGTTTTTTGAGGATTTTTTTTTTGTTTTTTTTGTTTTTTTGTGGGTTTAGTTTGTTTTTTGGTTTTGTTTTTTTGGGGGAGGTTTGGGGTTTTGTTTGGGGTTTTTTTGTTTGTTTTTTGGGGGTTTTTTGTTTGTTTGGGTTTTTTGGTTTTTGGTTTTTTTGTTTTTTTTTTGCCTTCAGCAAGGAAGGAACACTTCCTAGGCAAAAAAGCAAAGCTTCTGACATTATGGCAACTGCAACACAGATCATTTCCCTCTTTGCCCCCCTCATCCTCTTCCACCACGAAACCCTCTGGTTGCCCCAGAAGGGGGAGGACAGGTCCCCACCACACTGCCTTTTAATCATTCTCCTCGTAAATTATTAAAAACATCCAGAAACTCGCAGTTTCTGTACTTTCTGCTGGTCTTTTTTCATCCTGATGGCAGCTCCAGGCTGGCCTTGTCACGGGGGAAGGACTGGCCTCTTGTCAGGCTGGCGGTGCCATCGTGTTCCCAGCAAACCTGAAATTCCTGTAAATCTTTATTTCTGCTGAGTTAATATCTTACAGAGGTGCTGGGGAGGAAGGAGCTGGGCTCAGAAACTGCCTGACCTTATCAGACAAGAGAAGCAGCCTCTGCAAACACAGATATTTTTGTGTCAAAACAGTTAAATTACACCCCCACACACACACTTGCTTTCCTGTTTCAAAAGCTACAGGGGAAAGTCAGAAGATTTTTAAGGGGGTTGGAAGGTTCTGTCCCTTCTTTACAAATAGTAATTCTTCCAAGGAAAACAGAGTTTAGGCAAGATTGAAATTACACAGGCTTAGGGCTGACACACAAGGCTGCCAATACAGATTTTTGCCCATTAAAAAGATGCACAAGTGACAGGAAAATGTGTTGATGCACCCAGTCTTACTTTTCACATAAAGACCCAGCTTTATCACCCTCAAAGTATTGCTCTCTGCTTTTAGAAATATAAGAGATTTGACTTCTCTGTTTCTGAAGCAGGGAACCTCATCATGCTAAAAAAACCCCCCATATTTTGACTGTAATATTTTAAAGTAAGAGATGAAACAAGTAAGAGATGAAATATTTGAAACACTGGGTGTGGGATTGTTAAATCTAACTAGCTTCTAATAAAAAATAAAGGGCACAGAGAGCTCTGTGAAAAACTCTTCTCAGCTCTGGTGAGCAGAGCCTGACCAGACTTTTACTCCAATTTATGTATATTTCAATGAACCCTCAAGTGAGAAGAAAAAACACAAGATGAGGCTGAAAAGAAGTACCACATCTACACCCCAAAGGCTTAGTCAAAATATTTTCAGGCAGAGAACTTGAGGAGACACAAAATGCCTTTTTTTTTTTCTTCCTTTAAGCTCTGCAAGTCCATGTAAAGAAAATCCTGCTTTTTTTTCTTTTTTTGGTAGCATGTACTAAAAAGCCACTGCTATCTCCCACCCAGCTGTTTCCCCCACCCCTGCCCCCAGAAAAGGAGGAATAAGGACCATGTCATTATGGGAAATCAAGAATATTCCCATGTTTTTTTCAATACACTGAAGACAGCCTTTAAATCAGCTTAAAGTATTTTAATGTCTGGCTTAAATATAAATATGTGAGAGTGTGTATGTGTATATATATATGAGTGTGTACATACACATGACAGCTTCTGGTGAGATCCTAGAATACTGGGAAGAAATTCTTCCCAAACACAAGAAACATGAGCTTCTAAAGAAGTTAAAAAACCCAAAAACAACAAACAAAAAAGACCCAAAAAAACAAACCCAAAACAAAACAAACAAATAAAAAAACCCCCTAAAAACGACCGGAAAAAAAAAAAAAGAAAATTTTCTCTTCCCTTACAAAAACAGGAAAGAAAAAAAAAAATCAAATTCACAGAATAGATTCTGATTCAGATAATATCTAAGTTATGGGTAGTACTAGGTTCCAAGGCTTCGCTTTAGGCTTTTCATTACTTTTTATGACTATTATTATTTTTATTTAACATTAGACACTAAGAAACTCAGCCACTGCTGCAAATGTCAGGGAATGACTGGTTGCTAAATACTGTAATTTGTGCCTGTAATAAAACTGAACCAATCAACAGCACAGTAGCTGTGGTTTGGCACAGCTTTTCTTTGGCTGCCTCTTCTGGATGGATCCCAGAGTTTAAAGAGCTGCCAGTAGCCTTTAAAAAGTGCACCAAGCTATAACATGTAACACACCAGGGAAGAAAGAAATTATTTTTGCCAAGAAAATGCTGTTGGCAACAGCACGACGTCCTTTTGCGCACTTCTAAACACCCCCCATGTCGTTTTACCACGCTTCCAAAAAATCCTTAATGTGGTATAAGAAATGCCTTTCAAAATAACAGAATTAAACTTCCAGCTGGAGATCCACAATCAGGTGTAGCCACCACCACCTCATTCATTCTCCTGATGATTTACACTTCCAAAACCTAGGATTTGTGAAGGTTATTCTTGTTGCTGTGAGTAACTCTCAGCAGTTCAAGACACCTGAGAAGAGTTTTCTCTACGTCCCTATTGGTAATTGGCAAAATGCTTCAAAAATTGGTGCTGAATGACCACAGGTCAAGCTGCATCAAAGAAAGCAGGGCCCAAAACACTTCTGGTCACACGTCCTTGGGCAGGAGGTGGTGAGAGCAGAGGACTCTGCTCTCATGCCCTCTGAGCTGGAGTTTCCATCATGACAGTGACACGAGACCAGGGCACAGAGAGGTTGAAATCCAGGATTCGGTTCGTTGCTTAAAAAGTCATCTTTTGCTGACCTCTGTCCGAAGCACAGCGAGAAAATCTTGCCCTTGAAAACATGCTAAATAATAGGACAGTATTTCCATTTTCCCTCTGCAATCAGGGTAATGAATTTATTAAGACAGACCTGCTGCAGGTGGCTGGAGTTTTCCATAGGAAATATTCCATATTACCTATGGAATAACAAATTCTCTGTGGAGGGTAGCCTGGATCCAGAACCACACCAAATGAAGCAGATTTTACGTTTTGTCTTTCCACTGCTCCATCTGGAAGGGTCCACAGCTCCATAACTGGGTTTTATCAGAAGCAGGCAGCTATGGGGGACAATCATTTTCCCCAGTGAATTGCAATAAATTCTGCTTACAGCGCTGTTTCTGATAGGGTGAGGCACTGGGATGCACTGCAGAAAAGGTTTGGCCATCAGCCTTGCAATGTCCCAGACGAGGTTTCCACCTCGCCAGAGTGTGCATGTCAACCCCTCCAGACACATCAATTCCTTTTGAGAGCATTTTTGCTCCCCGAAGAGGCAGAGCACCTGGGATAGTCACTGCCAGATTTTCCTCAGCCTCCAAAGACTTTGTCCCGCTGCAGCCAAGCAACAGAGATAAATGAGAAGTTCTTCCAATACATGGGTTTTTTTCCTCGTGTAATTTAACAGCCTTTGTGTGCTGCTGCACAGCTTTGCTTTCCGGAGTCTGATGCCAAAACCTCAGTTCCACCTCCTGTTATTTTCCACGGATCCAGTTGACTTTACGGGTGAGTAACACACTCACCTGAAGAGCCTCTTTGTCAGCATGAAAAATGCAGTGCAAAGGGCCTTTTGTTCCAGAGCTGTAATGTGAATTACAGGAGCCAGGACTGAGAGCTGCAGTTGGGGTGAGTATGGGGAGACCACCAAGGATAAGAGAGAAGAGGGAGATAAAGCAAAGCAGCAAAGAAAGCAGGCAGCAAATCAAGGCAGAGGGAAAAAGAAGACAAGGAAATGGTAATCAACCAGCTCACCAATTGCAAAACACAAAACAAAAGTCAGGAAAAAAAACCCCACCAAACAATCCCAACTGAAAAACAAAATGCAAAGGTTTTTCTGGAAGGGGGAATGCGTTTGTGAAACTACAAAAATTAGTTGAGGACTGGCAGAGTTTAAAAATCAAGAAATGCTATTATGTCCTTTTTAATGACTTTTTCAAACTCCTTTCAGAAGTGAAGCTTTGATCATGATTGCTTTATGCAGAAGACTGAGCCAACCTTGAAGCAGAATGAACTATGCAACTTCTTCAGCGCAGGGAAGTGAAATGCAAAGCTAAGAAAAGACAAATCACTGTTGCCTTTGGCTATCACTCATTCCCAACCATTAAGGAAAATCTAGTGATTGATGATCACTGCTGAAAGGGGTAATAATCCACAAAGAGATGTCAGGCAGGCTGCCCGAGGTAAACCAGAGTACCTGGTACTGCTTTAGAAGATATTCTGAAGGAGTCTGGTCCTTTGACCATCACAGATAAACAATTCTGCTGTTGTTAGTTTACTAAAATTACAGGTGACATGCAAACCTCCTGCACCTTTCTAGCAAAATGTACCAGTGCTAAAATATTAAACTATTGCCTTCAGGCAGTCATGCTCATTCTACAAATAATAAAACCAAGGTGGAAGGGAGTATTGCCTGGCTTTCTCCCACTTGCAGGGGCAGGAACAGGCTGGCAAATTTCCCTTTTTAGCTGCTAGGCTGAATTTGCTCTCTCCAGAGGCCACACTGCTGCAGCAGCATTCAGTACAAATGAAGTGTAAAAGTTAGTTTATAGAACAGCGAGGCTCTGTAGGACAATTTGTCATCACTTTCACTGCACCTCAGAGCACCACGTACCCTGAGCTGTGCTCTGAGCAGCAGAACCAAAACGAGCACATTTAGGTCTGTTGTGAAACAAAAATTAGACAAATCCAAAGCATCTCTGAACAGAGGGTTGTTCTCCACCTGAGCTTGCCCTGGGCACAGTTCACATTCTCTGCTGCTAAGCTTAAACTCCTCTCCCCATTCCAGCCTGCCCACACATTCTCCCTCCGATTCCTTTTGGAGTGAAACTCTTGTTTCACCTGAAAACTGCCAGGTTTTCATTCTGTAAAGGTCTACATGAACACACGGACACACAGGGATTCATTCAGACATTAAAAATGTCAGAAACTATCAGAAACCACCCGAAGCTCCTTTCTACAAGGAAGCTGCAGTTTCAGAACTGAAAGAGGCTAGAGAAGGAAAAATATCTCTGCGTATTAGAAAGAAATTTGCAAAGAATTATATTCAGTCCTGGCAAATTCCTTTGTCACTGAGAGAGGAAGGGAGAGAAGTTAAGAATATTTATATACACTACATTTATCTCTCTGGAAAGCCAGAGAGAGCCAGAATTTAACTTCCTTGAAGAAGATGGCAGTTTGTTCACAGGCTCTCTTTCTATACTTATTTACAGTTTTTTTGGAAGACTGTGTTCAAGATTTTTTTCTCCTGTTTTAAGTCCCCACATTTTCTCTGGTGCTAGACTCTCTGCTGGCTGCTCCAGCATGATGCAGAAAAACTAAAAGACATGAAAAGGGAGGAGTTTCAGCTTTTGCTTAGTAGACCACCTGGCTCACACAACACACAAAACTGCTTTTTTAATGAGGTAGGACACACAGGTCTGTTTGCACTGCAACTTGTGGCTGCTGTGCCAGTAAATTCAATATATCTGTAACTCTGAGCTTAAAGTGGTCCTTACGCAGATGCAAGGATGCTGCAGAAAGGGTTTTTTCCCCCTGAAATTCTTACAGATTTTTCACATAAATCTCCACTGCAAACTGTCTGGGTAAGATGAAAGAGCACTCTCCTCTGCCCTATTTACAAATGCCCAGAAAACTCTTGAACTCTCCTTGGCAACACTGATTGCACTCTGGTAAAGGTGAAGCTCTAGAAGTGGTCTGGGATTCATTGAACTGCAGCCAAAGGATAATTCAAGATTTCTTTAGCGCTGTGCCTGCCACCAAGAAATGTGTTAAATCCTAGCACCAGTACTAAGATTTTATAAGGATTCCCTTAAAAATTTCATTTAGTCACAAGCAGCACCAAGATGGAATTGGTTTTTATATAACTTATAAGTGCAGAAAGGAAGGAAAATAGAATTTAAAAAAGCTTTGTTCACATGTTTACAGACCACTAGATATATTCCACATAATATATATATTATGTGATATATGTATATATATATATATATAGCATAGAATAGAGGATTAACTAAAACGGACTGTCAGTTCTAATTATGCATAGCTAATGTTGAAAACTTCTGGACAAGGGGTCAGGGGTGGCTCTTCCAAGTGGAATCAGGGTAAGGTTGAGGTTGGAAGGGACTCCCAGAGGTCTGGAGAAGACAGGCATCAAGCAGACAAAGTTACGTGGGACTTCGAAGAGGATTTTAATTTGGTTCTGTGGAGGCATCCAAAGCAAAGGTGACAAATCAGTGTCAAGGACTGCTGTGTCCAGTGGGAAAAAACAAGGTTAGAGCAATCTAGAGCAAATTGCCTGTAGGGCAGCACTCAAATTAACTGCTTGTTATCCATTACCTCAATTAACAGAACAGAAACAGGTTGTGTTTAGCGGAGAAAAACAGAGATTTGTTTTGCCGCCGTGCTCCCAGGGTGATCCTCAGCTGTGTGCACAGGACTCTGCAGTTTAATAGGTGAAATATGAAGATAATCTGGAACAGGGACTTCAGAGAGATGTAAAAGGAATGATGGAGATGGTCCCAGTGAACACTGGCAGCCACTGCATGGTGCCATAACCTGATCACTGCATAAAAATTTAAATGCTGGATGAAATCCCACTGCAGGAGTGAAATACGGTACAGCTCTTTTTCTACATCAGCTGTTCATAAAATACCAGTTTTGAAATGCTTCAGGCTGTCACAGCTTCACAAGAATATTTATTCATTTGTGTTTACTGCCACATCCTAATAAATATCTTTATGCCAATTGCAGGACAACACCCCCACTCCTCCTTCCCCTGCCCAAGGTTTTATTGCTGGCCAAGACACCACGTGCTGTGGAAAACCCTCTGACCAGCACAGGTCACCCCACAAAAACCTACAACCTCTTTCTGCTCAGGATTTCCAGTGAGTGGATGATGAGTCTCTCTCATAACAGATTCAAAGTCAATCCTCACTGCAGAACTCTACCTATTTTATCTAAATAACTCCAGGATTTTGGGCACCTATACAACCTCCTAAATCAGCACAAGGGGATGGTTCCTATCGGTAACCAAAGCCAGTCTCAGTCTGGGATTAGTGAATGTACTCCTGCAAGAAGCTGGGATGCAGAAAAGATTTCTGTTTTGCTCCAAAATTCTGCTTAAATTAGGGGGGTTTTCTTTTTTTTTTTTTTTT
>VZTX01010330.1:36818-85241 GCA_013400915.1 Pardalotus punctatus | reverse complement strand
GTACCTCAGCCCGCTCCCCTCAGTGCCTCCTGCTCCTCTCAGCCCCACCCCTCTCCCCTCGCACCCCGCTCGCCTCATGGCCGCTCTTCACACCCCGCTCCCTCAGCCCCTCATCCTCGGATCGCTTACCCGGTGTGCCACAAGCCTTTAACGACACGATCGGTTATTTCAGAGTTGTGTGAGCCACCGCGCTCGGTGGTGTTCCACAAGTCCGGCACACGCCCACCGGACTTTTCATGCCATTATTTGTACTCAGAAGTTCAGAGTAACTTTCCAAGTACTACCCGTCTATTGGGATTGTTTAGTAATTTAGAAGTTGTGTAACCTCAGCTAACTTCTACAGATGCTCAGGGGAAGGGTCTTCACAGGGTCTTTTTAGAATTATAATGAACATAGATCAGCTATAGGATATACGGACCTTGAGCCTATTGCTAAGTTAGCAATGTATACACAGACATACATCAACATCCAAATTTTCTACATCCTTAATGCTCGTTAGTTCTAGGATGTCCTTGAGTAAGGCGTGCTGGTTGCTGCCTGCCCCACGGGTTAGGTCTCCTTGCTGAAAGTATGCAAAGATCTTAAATCAAAGAACATCTCTACTTAAGATAATCTTGACATATTCCACATTTTGCAACAGCCCCGCTCCCCTCAGCGCCACATTCCCTCCCTGACCCCCAGCCCTGCTCCGCCGCAGGACTCATTCGCCCCTCCCCTGCCCCAAGGGCTCCCTGGGCTTCCCTCACCCGGTCCGCAGCTCTGGAGGGAGGGTTGGATCCAGGCTGGATCCTGTCCCCGCGGGGCTCGGCGGGGACAGAGGGGCAAAGCCTGCGGAGTGAGCCGGGATCGGCAGTCCGGGGTCAGGGACACGAGGTGTGGGCACAGTTGATTTCATATGACATGTGGTTTTATTAAAACACATTAAATTATGGCCCGGCAAAAGGAGACAAACCAGTTGGTGCAAATGGTATTTTTTACGGACACTGTGAAACTCTCAGGTACAGCCCGTTGTCTTAATTTGCAATAAAATCCACCACTATCCTCCAGCTGCTCTGTCAACACTGCGCGTTGCTGCTACCCTGCCAGACTCCGATGTCAACGGCGGGAGCGCAGGGAATTACCCCCGAACAGGATCCATCCTTGTGATCACTGTGATCCCTAGAGGATGACTGTGACACTTGGAGCAGGATCCATTTCCATGATCTCTGTGATCCCTGCCCGCAGCGACAGGGGGATGCTTGGGGAATCAGAGCCGCGGGCTGGGCTCGTATCAGCACTGGAGTGTCCAACGCTCACCGGACGCGTTACCACAGCCCAGCCCGGGCAGACCCCCCGGAGGATCCCCGACAGATCCCGGGCACACATCCACGGGCAGATCCCAGGCAGATCCTCCGGCAGATCCAGAGCAGATCCCCGGGCAGAGCCGCGGGCAGACACCCGGCAGATCCCGTCCCAGAGCCGATGGAAGAAAGCCGCGCGGCGCTCCGCTTGACAGGCAGCAGCGCGGACAGCCCCGTCGGGGCGGGGAGCTGGAGGCAGGCACGGCGCGGGGCAGCCCCGGCCCGCGCTCCTCCATATATAAGCCTTGCGGGGTCCTCGGGCGCGGTCCTGTCACGCTCGCACGGGGACGAGGCCGCGGCGGCGATGGCGGATTTTGATCCCTACGACGACCGGGCCTACAGCAGCTTTGGCGGCGGCCGCGGGTGAGCTGGACCGGGGGCAGCACTCGGGGCTTCCCCCGTAGCTGGGACGGGAGCGGAGAGCGGCGCGGCTGGCCGGGCGAGGCGGGGGCGCGGCCGCGGCCGCAGGGCCCGGCCTGTCCCACTCCATGGGGATGGCGGGAGGGGGGAGCGGAGCGAGGGCGCTGCCTCTGGGAACTGTTTGGGCTCGTTCTGTCCCCCGCCCGCCCTCCCCCAGGGCGCGGGGGTACCCTTCCGTTGGCTGTGGCGGACCTGCTTTGTGCGGCGGGATGGGGGATGCGGGTCCCGGGGGTGTCCTGGCCGTCCCTGCACTGCTCCGGCCAGCGCCGCAGGATTCAGGGCCGGGCGGCTCGGCAGCGCCGGGAAGGGGCGGGAGGAAGAGGATGTCGCTGTTCCCGCCGTCCCGGAGGCGAGTGGAGGGGGCATTTAGGGAGGTGCTGGGCCGGATCTAAGGAAGGCTGCGAGGAGCTCGTGCAGGGCTGGACCGGGATGGGTGGAGGGAACGTCCCTGAAGGACTGGAGCAGGACGGGGGGCAGGCTGCTGTGCTGGAGGGACGAGACGCCCCTTGGGAGCGGGCAGCGTTGTGGTGCTTGCGGCGGTAGGAAGTGGGAGGGCTTTTTGGTGCCTCCCCTCGGGGAGCTATGGGAGCCTCTGTCCTGCATTATCCGGGGCTCCGGGTGCCGACTCCAAATCCCTGATCCTTAGGAACTGGGCTTGTCTCTGTCTCTTTGGTGAAGAGTGTGGTTAGGGGCAGAGCTACACAGACAATAACCGGTAATTAGAATTTTGTCTTAAATCAGGTTAGGAAGGTGCAATCAAACAATTGACTTTTTTGGAGCTTGGTGCTGTTACAAGCTCCTGTATGCACTGAAATAAAAAACTAGGCATGAAACTGTGGAATAAACGTCCTTGTGAGCAAATCTTCACAAGTATATTACTGTATAATCTAATCTTTCAAGGTGCATTTCCTGATCAGCAGTGTTCATGCCCTTTTCTGCTCTTAAATGAATAACTTGGTTTCATTTCAGACTCTTTAGGCAGCAGGGAGGAGCTGCTGGAGTTAGAACAGCAGTAAGTTTTTCTTGTCTTTGGAAATACTCTGACACTTTAAGATTTCAAGCTCATTTTCATGTACTGATACCCTTTGTGTCTTAATTCAGAGATGTCCCAGAGCAAACAGATGATGTAGCCACTTATATTTCTGTTATTTTTTTTAATTCTGTAACAAAATAAACTTGCCAGCAGCCTAAAGTGGCACTTGACTCATAATAAACTCAGATATTGCTGCACAGTGTATCCTAGTCAATGTAGGCACATTCTGTGAAGTAATAAAATGCAGGTTAAAATTTTATGTTATATGCAGATGCCTGTAAGAGAACTTGAACTTGCTGTCAGGCGAGATGTGGATCCTTGTTTGGTGAAGTAAAGGCATCCTGCAATTTAGTAGATGCCTTTCCAGAGGAGAAGATGTACTTATTCTGATTTACCTGCACCTCTAAACATTAGATACTACTAATATTAGAGTCCAGTGTATACTTCTATCTAATTTATCATTTTCAGTATTAAGTTACTAATAGCTAATTCACAAGTTAACTGGTCTTTGTGTGTATTGTATGAAGTCCTGTAATATGTGAAGTGTAATGAAAGCATTACTTCTTGAGGTTCTGATTAAAGAATCCCATGTAAATTTAAAGTGGCCACTGCTCATTTTTAGGCACTCTAGGACTGTAGGAATAGTGTAACTCAGCTGAGAGTAGTTTTTGTGGGAGTTGCATTTTGCATAACCTTTGGTGTGGACAGCGAGTAAGCACAGGATTCCAGTGCGACAGATGGGAAAACAGTGCCCAACAGGTTCTAACATATGTAAGTTATCTTCCTCTTACAATCTTCAAAATTATGGTGGAAGAGCATCAGGTTATGACTGGTGTGATGAGATGAGATTTTGCTACACCTGAGTTGTTTAGTGATGCACTGACTAAAAGCTGAATCATAATACTAGGGGATGCAAAAGTCACTTTATTCCTGGTGAAGCATGTGGTGCTGACATTGACAAAAGGCTTACTATAAGCTTTTTGGAAAGTGTTTTGAAGCCTGAAATTTGACAGGAAAATCTGTTGAGGCCTAGTTGAAACTGAACATCTGTAGAGCTTCTCAGAGTTGAAAGAAAGGGAGTGTTTATCACCCCTGATTTGCAGCTAGGCTGTTTATTTTGGTGTGTCTTGAAGTGCTGGGCACCTTACTAAAGGTTAAGAGATTCACCTGCTGTAGTGCTGTACAGGTCAGTGAAAATGGGGAGTAGGCCTTATGCTTCTGGCAGTTTAGATACCACGTCTTACCCATCTAGCATTAAAAGATATTTCCTAATTTTTAGGCTTGGGTGAGCTTTTTGTTGAAAACATCTGATACTTACTCTAGATATAGTCTGGGTTGCTTGAATAAGTTGGATATGCATTTAGTGTTGTGGTCTTGGAGGGTTGACACTGTCATGCTGCTGATCCTTATGGTGCCCCAGTAAAGCTCTAATGTCAGAACCCACATAGGCTGTTGTCTCTGTGCAGTGCGAAAGGTAAATCCTGAGCTCTGATCTCTAGTGAAAGGCTATTTAACTCGAATAATCACTTTCAAAATATCCTTCATTTTGAATTTTTGGCAGATCTTGCTTTCTGGAGACATAACTAAACTTTGCAAAGGGTAGCTTCAAAATAGGAGTTTAGTTGTTTTCTCCCCTATATGGCCAAAGTGATTAACTCAGCCCACCAAAGTTTAATTATGGGGATATTGCTAGAAGCAAGCTTTCCTCTTCAGCTTTCTGCTTTAGCTTTCTGAGAAGGAAGTCAAATCATGTCTTTCAGATTCCCAGAGTCAGATGACACAATTATTACCTAATTGTGTCTAAGCAAAAGTTTAGAGTGGGAAATGCAGATAGTCATTCAACACTCTGTTTCGCTTAGTTCAGACGTGTTTTCAGTTACTTTTTTACTTTTGTCCTACTTAGTTGCAGATGAAAGACTCTTCCAATCTCGTTGTTTGGTTACTGAAGTCAGCCCTTTTATTTATTTTACAGTTTCAGTGTTGAAAACTAATGTAGGGAAGTACAGAAACAGTTTCTTTTTGTGTTGCTATACCTGAGTTCCATAATGAACTTGGTTTGGAATTTAGTTATTGACCATTCTTGTCCTTCAAATAAAAACTAAAATACCAAAGGTGTAGTTATATATTTGATAACCAAGGCCTTAATATCATATTGGAGAAGAGTATTTAATTTTCTGACTTTAAAATCAGTCCGGATTGCACAATAGGGCATGGATTTCCACACACACCCCCTGTGAAGTTCTGGTACACTGGTAGAAAGGAGGTTTGTCTGTAGCACAGAAAATCCTTTTTGGGATTGAGGGTGTGGTTTTAGAAGTCACTCAAATGGAGCTGAATGGAGGTTGCTGAGGAAAGTTGTAGTTCCAGTCCTTGCTCCCCTTCTCCTTCCCATCTTGGCAAAGTGCTCTTTGCAGCTGTCCAGATCACCTTGTTGGTCTTGCTGAGGGTTCAACTTCAGGGTGAGTTTTTTGGTGAATCAGCTCCCTGTGAGGTGACTGGCAGCTCAGGGAATGTCCTGAGAATATGTACAGGGAGGCTCCTTTGAAACTCAGCTGGGGAAATTCTGATGTTCCTGTAGAACATAAAGATTTTCTTTTTTTTTTGGATGCAAGTTAAATTTATGGTATTTTAATAGCTGTTCCTGTACATGAGAATTAAGGACAAAGGCATGGAATTGATTCTGCATGTTACGGTATTTAGAACAGTGACTCAATTTTCTTGGAGTTCCTCCTTAAAACTCAGTCTTGTGACTAAAGTTAATTCACAACTATTACAGCTGTAGTTCTTCAGTATGTTTTTGACTTGTTAATGAGACAAAGACAGATGAGGAATATTGTCAAAAAGGCAAAAATACAAACCTGGGTGGACACTAATTAAAGATACGTAGGTTGTGATTCAAGTAGGTTTAGCAGCATGTTGATAGTGTTGGTGACAAATGATTCTTGCATGGAGCTGCTAAATAAGGTACAAATGACAGGCTCATCTAGGAAGAGTTAAGGTATCTTATTCAAGCTTAATGCATTATCTGATTCATTAGTAATAAAATATTTATTCTTGAATGAAAAAAATGCTGTCGAGTACTTTGCTTGCCCAATGGATTTTTTGGCTGCATGCAACCAGCCAGAATAAAAGGAAATGATAAAATTATTTGACCTTCTGGATTTTAGGAAGGACTCTGCCGCAATCTAACTGGTTCATGTCACATTGGTAAATCCTGCTTTGGTACAGCTTGCGTTCCACCGTGGTTTTAAGTGCACGGGGAGCCTCAGGGAAAGGAAAGAGACACAAGCAAAGTCCAGTAGAAGGAAGGTGATAAAGGGAAGGTGGACAGAGTAGTAAGTAGATATTTCAGGTAAAGGTCGGAGATTGCTTGTGTGGGACAAATGGTGTTGGGACCAGTGGCATCCTGTAGGCCACAAGTCCAGGCACTTTAACTTCAGGTTTCCTTGTACATACCTTGCTCTCTGTACAGAAATTCCAAATTGGCTTTTAAAGATCAGGCTCTGCAGGAAGTTCACTCTGTGAACTTGTCTGTGTTACATTAGTACAGTAAAGAATTTAGCTGGCACAATTTAGTTCCTCAGCACCCGGTGCCAAGAGTTTGACTGGTACTGAGGGCAGGACAGGAAAAGACCACCCAGTTTACCTCTGTAATTTACAAGATAAAATGTGTTCAGTTCAAAGCATTCTAGTCCAGATACCTAACAATTGTGGCAACAGCTTCAGACTTACAGGAAGGTGTTTCTGTTAAACTAAATATTGCTGAGGTAATTTGGATGATTGTGGAGTGGGGGTTGATAATATACTATTTAGTTAAAAGCATTAGATCCAGCTTAATTTCAGGATAAGCTGACAAACTTGGTGCCATACAAGTATTTCTTCATTGCTATAAATTATTCTTAACATCTGTTCTAAGATGTTGGTTTTTTAGAGGTGAAGTTTATAAGCAGGGGACAGTAGAGATAACCTTACATTGCTTTCCTTAATGAATTGTGGGTTGAGAAGTTAATTCATCACTTCATTAATGAGTTCACCTCTTAATGTATTCAGTTTCCCACTGAAGTACTGCAACAGGTAATACTGGAAAGGAGCTGACCAACAGTTTAGGTGGCAGGGACAAGCAAAAGGATAGAAAAACTAACCAGGTTGTGGGAAAATCCACTTGCAGCCAGATATAGCACCTGAGCAGTGCTATGGACTGCACTGTGACTGTGCTGGGAGGCAGTTCCAGAGGCACTCTGCTCTTTCCAACAGGTCTCGTGGTGGTGGCCTTGGATCCCGCAGAAATAAAGAGCTGCCAACAGAACCCCCCTTCACAGCATATGTGGGAAATCTGCCCTTCAACACTGTCCAAGGAGACATAGATGCCATCTTCAAGGATCTCAGCATAAGGAGCGTACGACTAGTCAGAGACAAGGAAACAGACAAATTTAAAGGTGAGCGTTCAGAGTTCAGTGTTGGTAGATGAATAATTGGTAGGAGAAAAGGTCACTTTAATAGGGAATTTCAGTGTATAAAACACAGTTGTTCTCTGCTTTTGTGTTGGCTTATGCAGGTTTTCTGATTCACTAATACGTAAATGTATAATTTGAATGAGAGTCGCTGTTCCATCGTCTTGAGATACAGAGTAACCTGAGTGATGAGTCAATATTTGCCCTGACATAAAAGAACTTTCTCAAACCTTGTCTGGTATGAATTCTACCAGAGCTGACCCACTTAAGACCCATGATCTTAAGCGTTGAGTAATTCCTTTACTTCAGAGGATTCCCATTGCTTCAGCTCTGTCTGTTTTTTAGTAGACAGGGAGAAAAAGCAAGTAGATAACTCATTCAGGCAGTTGTTTTAGAGGATGCAAATTCAATTGCTATGGGAATTGTCTGGTGGAAATGGACTATATTTGAAAGTTACTTTAAGGGGTGGAAAAGGCTTACCTTGGATTAAAGGGCCTTTGAAAAAGTAAATCCACTAAATGATGTGATGACCCAAAATCACTCTGCTGTCCATGTAGGTGTTTCAGTTTCTGGTTTAAAAACACTAGGAACCAAGTGTCAATATTCAGCTGAATAACTGTCTAAAGGTATAGATCAGATCCAATCTATAATGAGAACTCTGTGGAAAAGGTAATTAGGCACTTGGCATTCACAGAGTGCCCAGAGTTCTGTTTCAGGATTTGTCCCATCATTAATAGGTGCAGGTAGATGTGTTCATTGTTGATGATGATTGGTTTCTGAGCCATGTGCATCATGCATCTTGCATTTGCACATCGTGACTTGTGTTTAAAAGAGAAGGAAGCTATTAGCAGACAAGCAGGAGCAATAGCTTCTTCCAAAGGCCTTTTAAAGTGCTATTAACTTGAGATTTGTTTCTTACAGGATTTTGTTATGTAGAGTTTGATGAAGTGGAGTCACTCAAGGAAGCTCTTACATATGATGGTGCAGTAAGTACACTTGCAATTGCAATTTGTGAAATCAAAGACAACCATAAGTCTCAAACTCTTTGGCAGTCCCTATGATACATCCTGAACAGATTCTCCCCTTGACTTAACAGCTTTTGGGTGACCGATCACTCCGAGTGGACATAGCAGAAGGCAGGAAACAGGATAAAGGTGGCTTTGGCTTCAGAAAAGGTGGCGGGCCTGATGACAGAGGTGACTTCCATTTTTCTAAGTAGCTTCTTCAATATAATTGTCATAGTTAGGGCTTCTGGTGCTTACTAATGCTAAGACAAGGCATGCAAGCGAACATGAAGATTATATTGAAAGGAGAAATTTTGTATGTGTATGTATATGTGTTTCTAACCAGCTGCTGCTGCTGCTCCTGAAGTGTCTGGAAATTAGCTGTGCTTTGTGTCCAAAGGCTGGATATATTGTCACTCCTAGCCCAGGAAGTGAGACCAATACCCCTAATAACCTGTTGTGTCTTGCAGAGGACAATTATAAACCCAACAGTCTGATCTGCTACTATTTTATGATGTATGAAAAGTGAGTAAGCACAAGTAGACAAGTGCTTATTTTGTACGATGTCTCTTGTTCCAGTGTAAAAATATTCTTGGCTATATTTGAAGGTTGGTTGAACCAGACTCACCAAAGGTTTCCATTGAATGTATATTACAGAAACTTTTCTGGCCACTTATTCTTGGTTAACTTACACTGACTGTTTGTTCCTGTGCAATGGAACTTGGTAGTACCAAAAGGAAAGGATTTTCCAGCAGCATAGCTTGGGATATTGAAGGACTGAAACACTGGTTTGGTATTCCCGTGCTCAGTCTTTCCCACAGCTTCAGACCTGAACACAATTGTGGCTTTTTTCCTAGGAATGGGAGGAGGTTCCCGAGAATCCAGAGGAGGTGGATGGGATTCCAGAGATGACTTCAATTCTGGTATCAGTATTAACACTTATACAGATAGGAAGCCTAAAAGGCACTGAAATGTTCTCATTTTCATTTGTCCCCATTACTGGTTTGCTTGAATCTACTGTATGTGCTACCTTTGGACATCCTGCAGCTGTGGTGGGATTCCTCGTGGGGAATCTCCAGTTGCCTTGTAACAGAGGAAAGAGTCTTGATATAAAAGTCTATGAAATTACTCCAAATGGACAGAAATCTTGTCCAGATGTAGCCTATGGTGACTGTTTTAAGCATTTCTCAAACATAAAACTAAGTAAACTTCTGAATAGTAGCAGAAACAGACAAATCATATAGGAAAGCTAATATTCTGTCACAGCAGAGGCTTTCATCTTCTCAAGGAGATGTGATGTCATTGTATGTGTGTCCCTGAAGTAACTGACTTCTCTAAAGTCAGATTAGTGTTCCAAAGCACTTGTAAATGCAAAATGTTCTTGAAATTTTAGACCTGTTTTGGTAATGCAGCTGCAGCAAGTGACTGAGCTTGCTGAGTGGAAGGTAGTTACAGAGCCACTGGGTTTGCTTTTAACTTCCAGTCAGTTCCAGCTATTAGAACCCAGAGTGGCATTAACATAATGGCTTTTGTCCTCTGAACTCATGGGTTTGGTCCATTTTCTGATGGGGAGATGCTGGCAAGTGCAACTTTGCAGTGTCTGTTCTCTGTGTGAGTATGATGTAGGAGAAGCAAAGTGTGCCCCTTGCACCCAGCATGGATTGGAGCCTGATGCTGGAGGGAGGAGCTTGCTGCAGTGCTGCACTTAACCTGCCTTTGGAGCTAAGCATTCTGTGTCACAGCTACCTACCTTCTTTGTCAGCTTCTTCAAATGGGGGATGCATTTCAGCCTGTTAAATGCTGGATGAGTGTTTCATGAGCCACAAGTTTAGCATTTCAGTCTTAGCTGCTACAGAAGTTTTTCTTCTCAGGTTGTACAGCCTTGCTCTGGATCAAGTTTTTAAAGATGGCTTGTTTGGCACTGAAGTAAGTAAGGGACAGCTCTGCAACTCTGCCAAATACTGCAGTGGAAAGGAGAATCTCAGTTGGGAACCAAACAACTTTTTCTTCCAGGCAGCTTCTGAAAATCTGAGTATATTCCCTTTCCCATATGCTGTTAGCCTGAAGTATCCTCCTCCCATTGAATGCAGGTAGTGGGGGCTTGGAGAGATACTCAAGGATAGTCCATGGTATAGACTGGAACTCTGGTCAGTGACAGATAGTTCTCATTGGGGTTTTTTGTTTTTTTTGTTTTTTTTTTTGTTTTTTTTGTTTTTTTTTGTTTTTTTGTTTTGTTTTTTTGGGTTTTTTGTTTGTTTGTTTTGGTCTGTTTTTTTTTTTTTTGTTTTGGTTTTTTGTTTTCTTTTGGTTGGTTTTGTTTGGGGTTTTTTTGTGTGTAGTTTTTTTGTTGTTGTTTTGGGGGTTTTTTGTTGGGTTTGGGCTTTTTTGGCAGGGGGTTGTTTGTTTGTGGGTTTTTGGAGGTTTTTTTGTGATACATAATGTGAAGAAATGCAATCAGTTTAAAGTCTGATTTGTTTTCTTCCCCAGCCCTTTAGTAAATGCCCAGTCAGTTTATAGTAGAGCTAAACAGCCCTGGGATCTTACTCTGTTTTATATGGACTGTAAATTTCATTACTCCCCAGATATTTTCCCATTTGCTCTGCTCCTGCAGATTTCATGCTAAAGCTATAGCCAGTGTGATGATCTGGCTATGGAAGTACTCTGAGTACTTGTAGTGTTGTCTCAAGTCAGCTAATGGTGTTAAGAAACTGAAGTGGCAGCTGAGGTTCATATTTTAAACTCCTGTGACCCGCTCTTCAACACTCCAATAAACCTCTAAGTGGATGTAGCACTTTCTAAACTTGGCATAGTATACCTGGTTTCAAATGGAACCTGAATGACTCTTCCAGAAGGTGCTAGAGCTCTCTGAAATGATCTGTCTGCAGACAAAGGCTCTCAGTGCATCACCTTGGACCGACAGCAGTGACTAGCAAGGTTTTCCAGTCATCCAGATAAAAGTCTAGATTAAAAACATTGCAAAATATGGTCTTTAAATTCACTGTCTTCTGTCTTCAGGATTCAAAGATGATGACTTCTTAGGAGGTCGGGGTAGAGGAACCCGCCCTGGAGATCGGCGACCCCCAGGTGCCTCCATGGGAAGTGGTGGCACTGGTCGCTTCAGAGATGGGCCTCCCCTTCGTGGGTCTTCCATGGACTTCAGGGAGCCAACAGAAGGTAAACTCCTACCTTGTGTGATTCGGTCTTCCTTCACAAAGGAGACTCCTGGTGTTGTTGTCAGGTTAAAGCTCCTGCCCTTGACAGGCAGATCTCACAAGCGCAATGTTTTTCCTTTCAGAGGAAAGAGCACAGCGACCCCGGCTCCAGCTTAAACCTCGAACAGTCGATACTCCTCTCAATCAAGTAGCCAATCCAAACTCTGCGATCTTTGGAGGAGCCAAGCCCCGGGAGGAAGTAGTAAAAGAGCACGACTGAGTTTGGGGTTGAGAGGGAATGGGGAGGCGGGAGAAAAAGCAAGACAGTACAGAGTGACTAGCTCTGCTGGAATGTCAACCCTGCAGTTTACCATTCCTGCCATCTGGTATTTGTCCTCTTTGAAACCGAAAACACAGAGCTTGTGAATGCATGTCAGCTGTTAACAAGTGGTTTTTAGTACGTTCTTGGCTTTGCTGTATCTAGTGCCTGCTTTGTGCTGAGTTTCCTTCTTCTGTTTCCTTCCAAGCAGCACAGTTGCCAGTAGATAAGGCAGTGTGGCTGCTTCCGCAAGTGTGGAGGTCTCTGGACAAAGGTGCTGCTTCACTTCTTCCTTTCTGGGTTTGTTTTACTTTAGAAGCACAGGTTAGACTTAGCTATTTCCCTGTATTGTTTCCTTTTACTTCCTCAGTGTTCCTCTTCTGACCTGCATGTCTTGTTCTGTATTGCTGTGGCTCTGAAGAGGAAAACTGAAGAGTCCAGATGAGTTGAACAGAAATTTACAGTTCTGAGTAGTGAAATACCATTTTTGACAATTGGTGATAGTCACTGTTCACAGCAGAGCCCCTTATTAAACTAAGGGGGCCGCTGCCCTTTCACACGGGTTGCTAGGAAGGATCAATTTAATGGATGCCTTGCCTGACAAGCCTGGTGAATGGCTGGTGGGATCAGTGTGGATAAAGCCTCTGCCAGCAGCCTCTTCCTGCTGGCTCTTGACTTCCAAATGGTATGATGTTACTATACCTCTGAGTTCAAGCTTAGTGCTGCAAAGCTGTGCCTGTTTGAGCACAGCTGCTCACTGGCTCTTTCTGGTTACTTTTTTGGGTTTTACATGTTTGGTAAATTTTTAAATGAAGTTTCTACAAATAAAATTGACTTTTTTATTTTTGTTGAAGGAGTGTATACTTTGCCATGCAGTATTTGATCATCACTATCCCCTGTATTTCTTGGCCCAGTGGGGTACAGTTTTAGGACTCCAGCTTTCAGAATACCTTGAAAAGGGGCAGATTAGCAATCTTTCTGCTATAGTTTCTCCTGTAGAAGTTTGGGTAAAAACCATCTCTTGTTGCTGCACCTTTCTTCACTTGAAGTGTTTCTTACCAGTGTTGTGTTGGAGGAGGGAGGGGAGGCTGAAGCAAAAGGAGGAATCATTAATGTTTAAAACCAAAACCTGCTTCTACCACACCGAAGTGTGGACATGTCCAGTGTATGGGAAAAGCTTGGGCCCCTATTGCCAGTGCTGAGAGCCTTCAGATAAATCAGCCAGTACCCCAGAGTACTTTCAAGAGGAGGTTGGAAGTATGGCTGCCCCACTACCAGCACCAATGCTAGTGATGAATTTCTTCCTTAAGGTTTCTATTGTAGGTCAGAGTCCCAGCAATTTACAGAACTACTCTTTTCTTCTTTCTGCCTTTCACTTAATCTGCTTCTGAGATAAGAACCATTTGTCTAACACTAATACTTAAATTAAGAGAGACATGCATTTGTGTGGTTGTATTCCAAACCAATAATTGATCTATTTACATCTTCAATGTGGAAAAGATTTTAAGAACAAATTCCCATATAAAAACTCACTTTAGTCAAGACAGTTGACTTTTAAATGTAAAAATAAAGGAAAGAAAAAAGAAAATAAGTCCAAACACTTAACACATTCTGCTTCATAACAAAATAAATTTATGGATATGGTATTTTGTGAATGATCTTTTAAATAAAAGAAAACATTAAGTAATATTTAACATTGGTCTTTATTTGAGTCTACCATGTTTTCCCCCCCCTCAGTTTTCAAATTAGTGTTAATTTGTCCTAGAGTCATTCTGATACGAAGTAAGGGGGGAAAGAGGAAAAGATAAATGGGAGGAATCTAGTCTAAAGAGTGCTGAAACAGTAAAAATTGTTTATGGGTGGAAATGAATCAAACTTCTTTGTCCTGTGGCTTCAGTGTCACTTGAGCGCATTGCTAAGGCTGCCAGGTGGGATTTGGAATTGCTGCAGCTTGCGGGTCTTGCAGCTGATCAGGCTGTGCTCATCCAGTTGGGTGCTGCTGTCCTGTGCCCAGCACCGGGCAGCGTGCGCACTTCCAGTGTGAGCACTAAGCGCTCTCATGAATGCTTTGTGCTGAGACAGTAAATGGATCAGCTACTGCTGTCTTATCCACTTCCTCCAGACTTTTCCAACTGACTTGTTTCCCACTGAGCATAATGGTTAAGGAGGCTGTTGCCCTGTGGCTTTGAAGTATGTGCTTACTGCAGGGTAAGTTGAAAGAGGCAGGGCCATGTTTTTATTGAGGAAATGAGCTCTGATGTCCCTGCTGGTTTTACTGCTTTCCATAGCCTGAAACGATGGGAAGTGTTCTGGCTTCTAGCTCTTCAGTCCACCCTCTCTTTAGACCTGCTCTTACCACAGCTTGACAGAGTCCCAGTCCTGCTCTGAAGCCAGTGCCAGAGCTGTGTGTGCCAGCACCTGGCTGTCCTGCCTGTCTGCCTGAGGTGTGTGGAAGAGCAGGGCTGGGTCCCTGCAGCTCTTGCCACAGCTTATCCACAGCTGCTCTGTCACACTGGTGCTGCTGGAAGCAGGAATTTCGTCACTGCATGGAGAAAAGGACCCCTGATGAGTGAGAGGTGTGGCAAATGGCCCATCCTAGTTCTAGATGCCTTTTTCTCTGTCTGCTAATACTGGTTTGGTCAAGGGTTTCCCACTAGTGAAGGCAGCCTGATCCCAAAATCATGGTGTTGTCTTTTTATTTTTTTTTTTTTAGTAATTTTTCATAGGCAAACATACATGCATTGCCTGGTTTCTTTGGAGCATTCCACACTGCTTCCCATGTGGCTTAGGGTCAGATTCCTCCAGTCCTTTTTATTTCCCTCCTTCAAATATTTAGTGGATGAACATTTTCCTATACAGAAGCTTATCAAACCAGCTTGTGTTAACAGTTGACACAACTATATTTAATATATGGATGTAGCATTTAAGTTTAGTAGGAGGAAGCAAGATTATTTTCTTCCCATCCCACCAGCAAAAGCAGTTGAGGTTGAACCTGTAATGGTCAACTGTACCTGCAGCTTAAAGCTAAGACTGGCATGGCAAAGCCCAGACTGAGAAGGTTCCAGCAGCATAGCAAATGGATCATTCACTTTGTGGCTATTCGTGTTCTCACTGAGTTATTTCTAGTAGCTGTGTAGAGCTTTCTTCCAGCTTAAGCTTAGAAAAATAAACAAAACTGAAGGCAGGCAGGAAGGCACCGGGCAGGTTTTGGAACTGAAACTGAGTTTGCTTTGCTACTGTAGGAAGTGCTTTGCTGTGTTTCCCCAGTTTGGTTGCAGGTCGGGAAGGTGCGAGTCTGGAAGAGCTGTTGGACATTGCAGCAGGGAGCACTAGCATTTAATGTGCTGCAAAACTCTGCTGTCAACCACCAGAAAATAATCCCCACTGAGCTCCTGAGTCCAGGAATGCTCCTGGGAGAGCTCATCCCAGTCCTCAGGGCAGCACCCAGTGCTGGCCGCGGGTCTGTTGCCGACTCACTGGGCTCTGTGAGCCTGGAGCAACTTCTGCGGGGGCTCTTTGTGCTTGTGGCAATCAAGGTTATTCTGATGGCTGAAGAAAGAGGTGGAGGAGTGTTCACACTCTCAAATTATGGCCTGGTGATGGTAGAGTCACATTTAATCCATGCCCTTGAGTGTGGCTTACTGGCCTTCTGAAAGCAGTAACAACTTGTTCACCTGCTTCTGAAATGTGCTGCCACTACTCGGAGTCTCCAGTGCTGACCACGAATTTCTGAAGTTCTGCACGTGTCCCAGGGCTGATGGTGATTGTGGCCAAGCTTGCTGTCCCAGGGCAGTTTTGGATGATACTGATATTTTTAACTTGTGTTATGAGTACTGTTATAGTTTCAATCCTTATTTTAGCACATAGTCTAGTAGGAGTATTTGCTACCTGTACCACTGGCTGCTGACTTGTCTTCAGAAAAGATGATAAAATCATGAGAATTTTAGAGCAAGTCCTGTAATATTGCAACCCTTCCTCTTTGCAGGAAAGATTTAATGCTAAAGCCAGCAAATTTTGGAAGGCATACCCAACCCCTTCAACCAGAGCACTGGTGTGTTGCAGCTTGCGGAGTAGCCCTTGTCCTGCTGCCTGCTTTGGACAAATCTGCTTGGAGTGACTTTGCTGCAATTCCCCTGTTCCCCTGGGTGCATTTGGGATACAGGCTCTGTGTGTCAGGTTGGCTCCAAGGCATAGTCACAGGTTTTCTGTACTGACCCCGTTCCCTCTCTGTCTGCAGAAGCCATCGCAGTTATTCACACTCACAGCAAGAGTGCAGCTGAGGAGCTGCTAACATTGAGCATCTTGAAATCTGTGTTATGTTTTACATTCTGATGATTTCTGTGTTTCACTACCAGTTGAATGCAAAGGCTCTGAAGGAATGGGGCCACTCACCTATTCCAGCATATTCTAGTGCAGAATCAGTTACCTTTGTAGTTCTCAAGGGCTTCTCTGGGATGGATTCTTGGGATGCAATTCAGTTGGTGTTGTTTGTCTTAAATTTTTAGAAAGGGGAGTTTCTGTGATGGAAAATGAATTTGCTTTCCAGCTGAGAGTGGAATTTTCTCATCCAGTAGTTGATTGACTCTTAAATGTCATTTACCCACTGCAGGAACAAAGTATATTAAAGGTGGCAGAGAGACATCTTTTATTTGGTGCATACATTTATTCTGTTGTTCATGACAGCATTTGCTATAGCAGTATTAAACCAAACTGAATAGAAGCATTTAGGATGGTGTAATAATATTTTTGACCCTGCTTGCTGGAAGGCTTTAATCCTTCAGTGCCAGACACTTGACCCTCAAGACTGGTGCACATAAGTAATAGCAATACCTTGATCACGTTATATGTTCAGCCCCTCTCCTGTGCATTAGGGCCTGCAGGGAAGCTCTGCTGTTCTCCCATGTCTGCTCACAGGAACCCAAGATGGACACAAGACACAAGCCATTGGGTTCTGGTGGCACATGCGGTGTCACAGTGTGTGCATAGTGTCAGTGTTATTAGGTCTGAGATTGTGTTCCCCATCTTACTGTACTTGTTTGAGTGACTAAATCTAAAGCATTTTCTGGTTTCCTTTTCCATTGTGGTGGCAACTCTGTTCAATGACATCACCTGCTCAGCGGCAGGTTCAGTGTGTCATCAGTTTCCCTCACTTCTGTCCCCTCTGCAGCAAAGTACATCCAGGGTCTTTGAGGACTTAATTTCAGCACTGTTACAGGAACAACCCTCTTACCTGTGTGCTCACTAGTTCCTGTGTAAAGCTCTAGGGTATTCCAGGGTTGATGTTTTTGGGATGTTATTACTGGGAATGCTGCCACCACCTTTCTGCCCAAGCCAGGTTAGTGTTCCCCATGGTCAGGATTTGCTTCCTACTACGAGATTGTTTTGTTCATGTCACCGTGCTCCTGAGATCTGCCTCTTTCTTTCAAATAAACCAAAAACTCATGAAGTACCTCTATAAACCCCTGCAAAATCTGTACTGTAACATCTGTATAATTTGTATTGCTGTATAAAAATTCAAATAAAAGCATTCAAACCTTCTAGGTTTTTGTCTTCAAATTTAAGAATTATTGTGTCTACAAGGATGAACTGAGCAGGATAGGAATGGGAAGACTTTTGGCTCCATAGGGATGTTTGGGATTAATCTTTGCAAAGTTTACTTGGCCAAAGTTTTGTGAAGCACCCAGAGATCCTGGCTGTGAGCTGACTTTCCACTGGGTGGTAGCAGCAGTTATTTTCCTTCAGCAGGAACACAGCCGCTTTCAGTTTCGGTTCAGAGAGATCCGACAAGCAGCTGGGGCAGGGGAGGAGGCAGCTCTTCCCCTTTGCCTGGGGAAAGGCTCGTTCCACTACAGCAGAGAGAAAAGCCATTTCTAGGTGTACACATAACTATCCAGCACTACCTCAGCATACCAGAAAATTTCCTCCAAGATGTGGCTTGCATTAAAACTGCTGTGAAAATTGTGCTAACAAATGGAATGTACCGTAATCCCAATGAGTGGCTGAAATGAGATGTGCTTATTGTGTCCCAAAGAATGAGGGGCTTGATGCTGGTGCACAGCAATGCTTGACTCACAAAGCTGGTGAGCTTGGAGCCTGTTGGAGCTCAGAAAACACATTGGAGCTTTCTCAAACCTTCCAGCATTGGGTGTGTTTGTGCAGAAGGTGATGTTTAGATGATGCCGTTTTCCAGTCCTTGTTTCACTGCTAATTTTTGATCATGTCTTTTTATTTAAGAGGGAGATGTCTTTGCAAACAAACTGTGAGGCCTGCTGGTAGATAAGGCCAGATACTGGTAGGTGAAAGAAGCAATGGGAAGAACCATAAATTCCATAGGAATTCCATTAATTGACACAGACTTTTACTCACCCAAGGCTGTGCTAAATCCCTGGACTTAGAGAAAAAGAACAGAGACACGAAGAAAACAAAAGGGGAGGGGGTGGAATGTACATTAGAAGAGGGTCTGTATTAGGCAATTCGGGGAGTCTGTACCTCTCGAGTACCTCAGCCAATGGGAAAAGAGAGAGGGAACCTGTGGCCAGGAAATTGGGATAAAAAGAGCCTGCATCTGCTAGCAATTTGAGAGACCCCACGGGAAATGCCTGTGACCTCTCCCTTTCTTCATGAAAAAAGTTACAGCACTCCTCTGTCTCCTTTTTGGACATAAACCTCTGGTGTTTGTGGAATGATTTTTCCTGACACCTGTTAGTCACAACACCTGGTTCAAGCAAAGCCAGCTGGTCTTTGAGCAGCCCCCACCTTTAGCTGAAAGAATGTAAACCAGCCCTCAGGGCATTTGTCTTCCCAGGGCCCAGGTAAACTGGGCAGGGTGGAAGACGGGTTCTTATGAGCTCTCTGGACCCACAAGATCTCTCTGCAGCTTGTCAGCTTTGCATACAAAGGTGAAAAAGTGGGTTAGGTTAGCTGATGAATCTGCCTGAAGGAGTAGGAACTATGTGTTTGCTATGGGAGAAAACAAACCCAAGCTGTAAAAGAAAGAACATGAAAGGTGAAATTATGTGATGTTTCTATAACTTACTACAGTAGATAAAAACGTCCTTTCTCCTGTGTCTTTGGCCTTTTGCCAAATCAGAAATCGTTTCTAGCAGCAGGTCTCATTGAGGCAGAGGGGTTACAGGAGGGAGAAGACAGACAAGAGTAGAGCCTGGTTTCCCAAGCTGGGTTTGGTGCCTGAGGGGTCATTTTGTGTGTGTTGGAGGGGGCTAGGTCTGGCCTCACAAAGAGCAGAACCCATGGCTCTGCTGGAAAATTCTTGAAGTGAGGACTCATCCTAAACCTCTACATCCAGCCCTTCTTGTGAGAAATATGGAAGGGAGATAGGATCCACAGTGTGCTGCTGCAGTAATTATCCTCTAAACAAGGTGGTTGGCCTATGGTTTGCTTTTCTGTTGTTCGTGGGATTTGTGGAAGCAGGTAGAGAGGTCAGGCAGACAGGCTTCAAGATGGCGAAGAAGGAGGTTTTATTTACAAGAAGTTCTTTTTATACACAGTAATAAACAATTGTCTATTGGCCAAAGACAATCCACCCCCAAAGACCTATTGGTTATGGCTTGTACACCTCTAACACTAAACACAGAGATGAAGAAAGTACAGTTTATCTATATTCTCCATGAGAGAGAAAGAAAATCCTAAAACACTGCAACTACAGTTGGCCTCTCCAGAGGACTGATGCCTTCAAAGGGCATCCCTATGCCCAAGAGCTATTACATCACACTGGGGTGTCTCTGCTGCATTGCTCCTTGGGCAGCAGGAGTAGCTTCTGCCTGCCCTGCAGAGGCTGAGTGGTCCATCAGGGGACAGCCTGGGGACTAACACAAGGTGCAGCCCAAGCCAGCCAGGGTAATGTCCACACCGTGGCACTGAGTCATCCCTGAAGCTGTGAGACCCACCAGAGAACCTGGAAACAAACATGTTGGCACCTTTTTAGCAGCAGCTGATCCTGATGAAATTGATTTTGGGTACAAAAGATGAATGTTAAATGACCCCAGCAGATTTAGAGTATCAGTTCTGCTATAAAGAACTCTTTTGCAAAACTTCTGTTGTCAGCTTATGTTTGAATGTGTAAAAACCCTGCTAAAAAGCTGTTAATAAACTGCTTAATCACTAAGACCTCTGCTAGAAATGCCAATTTTCAGCAACTCTTCTAGCAGTGAAAGAAACATTTCACATTTTGCAATGCCCTTTACACAGAGACCACCCAGAATCCATCTGAGCAATTCAAAGCTGAGTCTGGCTCTTTTTATCTTTGGTTCAGATGATACTGATTTCAAGATAGGCTTCAGCACACCGAGATTTTTGTCTGGGAATGCCTCTGGAAGGTGCATTATTTTTGCATCTCAGGTTAGAATTGGAAGTCCGTCTATTTGCACGTACAGTGGTTAATTTTCTCATTGAAGCAATGTTTCCTCTGAAAGCTTGATAGCCAGATTTTGTCCCAGAGTTGCAAAAATTGTAACTAGTTGGCTCCTTAATAATTTTAGTGATTGAAGAGTCACCTTCTCTTATAGAGAGCTGGATGTAGGTGGCTGGTTGTGGCAGCTGCAGAATGCCCTAATTTAAATATAATGAAATTTCCCTTTACTGAATAATTTACATGTAAGAGAGACTTTGTAGAGCATTAGTGAAAGCAGCACCGAGATTTTTGTTTGTGGCTGTAACTGCTGTGCCCTGTGGCTCTTGCACTGTTGTTGCACATCTACACATTTATGTGTGTGTGCAGACTTCCCTAGTGCTGGAGCAGGACCCCTCTCTCATGGACTGTGACAGGGCTCTAAGCCACTACATAAATTCCCTATTATTCATGAACCCTCCTTATTCTATTCAAGCACCAAAAAAGTTGAGAAATTACTTTTTTTAAGAGTGCAGTGAAATTGTGCCTGCCACCTGCAAACTGCCAATGCTGAAGCATAAGAACTGATTTTATTCTTACAGTGCTGGACAGGAGCTCTGGGTTTGGCCATTAGCAATGGTGACCTCAGGGTATTTGCTGCCTTTGAAACTTGATATCATCTTTTCCATAAAAACTAAGAGAGGACTTGCCGTTTGCTGTGCTGCTTTGAGATTTTCCAGGTGGCACCTGCCACTTCCGATGTGCAGTGTTATTCCTGTGAAAGCTCTTTGCTAAAAGGAAGCCTGACCTTTTTTGGGGCACCAGCCCCATTTGAACCTCCAGGGAAGTGGCCTCAGTGCTGTTATAAATGCATATTAAAGGATTGGCTTTTCGCAAATAATGAGTGCTATGTGTATAATATTAACCTCTATGTTGTAGGAATGTAACTATTATTGAATGCTTTTCTTTTGTTCTACTTTAGAGATAGATAAAAAGGTTAACTAACCAAAGATATGTTAAAATACAACTAACAAATTATAAGCTTAACAAGATAAGCACAGATGTGATGACTTCAACCCCAGGAAGCCATAACTCCAGCCCCAGGACAACCTCAAATAAACACAGAAGTGAGAACTTCTCAAGCAATCTCAGATAACCACGATAAGACAGACTCCTGTTACCAGACATCCCATCCACAAATCTTCCAAGAATCAACATACAAAGGAACTCCTCACATACCTAAAAGGCCATGTGTTTTTCAGAAGTATGAATATACATATTTACCTATGACTATGTAACAGGCTGATGCAATAAAAAATGTATATAAAGAGAGTGTCTCACCAGGGCCGGGGCGCTCTTGGCTCGGTGCCAAGGGTTGCCCAGCGTTCCCTGGACGCTGTAATCCTTTTGCTCTATCTTTTGTCCCTAATTGTTATTCCCTATTAAAAACCTTTAAATTTAGCAGGAGTCTGGACTTCGTTTTTAACAGTGCTGTGTGTGGTTCCACACTGTCCAAGCCTTTCCTCTCCCCACAGAGACAAACTGACCCCAGTGGGTTTGTGCAGCCGCAAGGAGCTGCTCAGCCGGGCGGCGGATGTTGGGGTTAGTGATTCACGGGGGGACAGGAAACCAGCAGCTGCTCACGAGCCCTGGAGGAACCGGCTCCAGCCCCAGCCCAGAGGTGCAGGAGATGGGACACACCAGGGAGAGCAGCTGAGGTTGTGGGTAAGGCGGGTGAGGGACGGAGAGATGGGGAGAGGAAAGTGCCTGGCGGTGCTTGAGGCTCCTCTGGGGACAGTGGGTGTTCCACTGGGCTCAGAGAGCCCGGTTAGACCTCGGTGACCCTCTAAGGAAGTTCAAGGTTATCTTTGTAAAACCCCTCTGAAAAGTAACATGGTGGATGTTCCATGCTCACTGCTGCTCCTGGCCATCACCAGCTCCAAGGTAGGAATTACCAACTCTCTCTTCTCAGTGGCATTTAGACCCCTCTGGACCTGAGAGGAGTCCATCCCACACGACCTGGTTTGCCTGTTTTACACTTGTTCTTTACATGTCCTCGTCCATCTGCTGATGGAAGTGTGGGTTTAATTACATTATTTCTGCATTCACATCTTCTAAAATAGACTGGAATATTCAGTCTGTGCTGAGCTTCCCTCATCCCTGCATAGTCCTTCTTCTGGCTCTTGTCTGTAGCTTCTGGGACTGCTGCAGCCCATGCTGCTCCCCCTCCAAAGCCCAATCCTTAAAAATAGCTGATTCAAATGACACTTCCTGGGTTTTCCATTGATTTCAGAGTTGACCGGCCTCATGGATATGAATGTATTTATTTTACTGTACTTAAATTCTTGAAGTTGCTAATTCTAGATGGAAAGAGATTCGTCTTTGCATCAGTTTTCTCTTGTGTGATCAATGTTCAGTGTAATATGGGTCATGAGGCAGATAATTCAGCAGAAGAGGATAATTTTGGGATAATCTTGGGTGAGATTGGCTCATTTTCATGGTTCTGGAGTATGTAGTTACACAGGGGTTGCCTGTATTGCTAACAGGGTATCCCCTGGCCTCCCACTGGATGTGAATGATGTTGTGAGGCTTCAATGCTGCCTGGAACAGGAAAAGTTACAAATACAAGATAGGTCTGAGAGTTACTTCGTTATGCTGCCATGCTTGTTGTGATTAGGGTTTTGTACTGTATTTTCCACCCAAGGTTTTTTTAAAGCATTTTCCAAAGTTGTAATCTACGTAAAAGTTGGTTAATCAGTTCTAATTTTCCCCTCTTATCGTATGTTCTACTGAAATGCAACTATTGGCATAAAAGCCTGATCTGCCTGAACAGCTGTAAAAACCCCAGACTTCAACTCTGTGGCAGCAGCTTTCCTAAGAAGCCTGACACTCACATAAATCTGGTAGGAAATGGGATGTGCAGACCTCTGGAAAGGAGCTTTTCTGGAGGCTCAGTGCTGGTCACTGAAGTGGTTCCAGCCACAGGAGTTTCCTCAGTCTGAGACTTTAATTTCTGAATTGATGGGACATTCTGTGGCAATCTGTGCCACACATGCAAACAGAAAGTGCAGTTGCTTTTCTTAGACATGTTAGAGACATTGAGTCAAGATGAATATTGCATCTGTTCGACAAGTCAGGGTGCTGAATTTCATATGGCGAGTCTTTAAATACACTCTCCACTTCATATTTCATACCAGTGACTCATCCTTCCAGCCTGAATTAGAAACAATTTACAGCAAACTGCTGCAGACCACAAAACTTTCTGGAGGGGAGAGAAGTTGATTGGTTTATATTTGCCTTTTGGGCATTATTTGATAAATAGATAGAGCACATAATATAAATACATTACTTTAGTCTTTATCTTGCAATGTGAACTCAGGGGCAGGCTTGATGGCTGGAAAGGGCTAAAATGTCTTAATCAGAAATTATCTCAGGGAAAACCAGGCATTGCTGAGGCCACATTGACGCATTCCTCACTCTCCTGTTTTCTCAGCAAAAAGTTAAAGTTCACTTTAAGTACTCTTGCAGGTTTGGTTTTTTTTTTCAGTGAGCTTCATGCCTCTGCTGCTGCTTTTGGAAAGTTCTTCCAGGCTTTCCATTCATTAGGAATTTTATTTCTAGCCTGTGCATATTCAGCTTTTATCCACTAATTTTATAAGCCAGAATTTTCTTATTTCAATTCAAAAGATTTTTTCACTTTCTTGTGCTGCTCTTGGACAGGTGGGCAGTGAGTGTCCATGTGCTCTTACTGTACATTTCGTGGAATTAAAAGCAGGACACCTTTTAGTCTTCCTGGATAAAACACCTCTCCTTCCCTTGGATTTTCACAGTGTGCCTTGTTACCAGGGTGAATCCTTAAATTAGGACTGACAAGACCTGGCACAGACTGGATAAGCTTTTGCAAGTTCATTAATTCTTCCCTTTTTTTAAATTAAGAAAAAGCCTATCTCCTTGATTGTTAAAACATCTGAGGCCAGAGAAGATGAGCTTCCCCCTCTGAGAGAGACCACAGCTGTATCCAGACTCCAGTTTGTTGCTCTCCTAGGAATTGCCTGTCCGAAGTACTTGCTCCTGGGGGATCTGCAGGGTCACGGTTCTCTGGGTGTGCCATGGCCCCTCTGGCTTTCTCGGCACAAGAAGGGGAAAAACAGGCAAAAGGAAGGGGAAAAACAGGCAAAAGGAGAAGAGAGAAGTATATGAGCAGAACAGGGCATTGTGACACTATCCGAGTGTCACTCCTAAACTAGATGGGAACCTGTTTTCTCCCTGAGTTTGGGTTTAGCATTTTGAAAGTAGGGCTGGCCATCCTTGAGCTCCACACGTCTGTGTGTGGAGACCTCTGTGGCTTCAATCTATTTGTTCTACTCTCTGACTCCCCAAGGCAGAGCGCAGGGAAGCATGTTCAGCCTTCCAAATATTTTATTTATATCCTGCCAGCCGTGAGTAAGTGCTTCCAGCCTTCTGCTTGTCATAAATCTATTCATCACCTCCTTCTGTCAGCTCCTTACCAGAGTAGGGCTTGTACAAAAAAAAAAAAATGGATTTTCCATGGACTTGGGTATTTGGGGAGCACAGATTATCTCCAGACTGATTGTGTGTCTGTGACTTGGGGGCTTTCATGGGATATAAAGCTGTGATGGGGTGGGACACACCATGTCCTGTTCATCTGTCCCTCAAATAACCACCTTTTGTGTCCCTGGTGAGTGGGGGCTTGGGAGCAGCCAGGTTTTGCTGCCTCACTGCCTGTGACCAAAATAAAACTGGCTCTGGAAGGGAGAAGGTGGCCTGCCATGGAATAGGACAAATTAGGTCAGTGTAGTAAGGTGCCTTCAGCTCTGCCTTGCCTTCACTTTAAATAAAAAAAGAGATGGGGGGAAAAAAAGCTCAAAAACCCACAAACAAAGCAGCAGTGTTGCAGCCCTTTGTATTTTGTTCACCAGCACTGGGCTAACTTCCCTCAGCTGCCTTTTGGAGATGCTTTAGAGATGATCCACAGCTCATCATTTCCATGGGCGATGCTGAAGCAAAGGAAAAATTATGGGAGAAACCACATGGTTTATGACCAGGCTCTGTCTGGTTCTGGTCCTGCACCTCTGGGGTGGGTCTGTGGAGGTCTAGGCAAGTAAATTTGGAACAACTCATCTCACCTTCTTCAGAAAGTGCTGCCAAAAACTGTGCCGGGAAAGAGAGGCCTCTGAGGGTCTATAAAGGGCAAAGCCAAGGTGGAGAGAGTGTTGGGAACTGTAAGGTCATGGAGAGTACAGGGAGCCTGGAACAGAGTAGGAATAAACCCAGTTTGTTCCCAAGCAGAGGGTGGTCTCAAAGCCTCATTGAGGTCACTTCTGGGCAGCCAGATTGTGTTTGGGAACCACTGAGAGGATGCTGACACCAAACTCCTTCAGCCATTGCTCCCTGCTTTGCCCAAGGTTCTGTCTGAGTGGAAATAAGGGACTTCCCTTCCTCTCCTTTCCCTGTCCCATGCTGATTTACACTGTGATTATTTTCACCATGTCCTGATAATTAGGACCTTCGCACAGAACTGAGACTTCAATGCCAAACTGGACCCCAAAGCTCCTACCAACATGCTCAGCTGATGTGCCAAGTGCCTGGCAGGGACAGGAGGAGGTTGCTCAGCCCCCACAGGCTCAGCTGCCATGGGAGGCTTTGGGTTTCCTCCAACATGAATGGGCTGTCAGAGCAACTTTCAAACTTCTGTAGAGTTTGGGCAGAGAAATATTGTTTATTCCACTTTATCCAAGTAGAGGCAGAAGATGCTGAGCAGGGCAGAATCAAGCTGCTGCTTTCTGTTGTCTGCTACTGACATTTGTTTCATTATTTTGAATTATTTTAATTGTCAATTGTTATAATACATCTTTCCTCCTGCATTCATCAATACAATCCAGGCTTATGTTTTAATAAATGAGGTTGAAGGTAGGCAACAGGAAAGCTTCCTGCCAGCCAGAGTGATGACATACTGGCTTTTGGCAAGTTGAAGCATCTCCATCCCTAGGGAGAAAAAAAAGTTTATTAAAAAAAATAAAAATCAAAATAATCTGTAACTAAGGAAAATCTGGCCCTGGGGAATAGGAATGGGCTAAACAATCCATCTCAGTGCCAGCAGGCTGCTTTCTGTGGTATTTATAGGATGTTTTGTATTTTAAAGAAAGAAATTGAAGCCAAATCATGCTGATTGTTAAAAAATGTTAGCTGCTGTTTGTGGCAAAGCCTGTCATGGAAAGGAGGGGAAGAGCTGGTGTCTGAGCCAGCTCAATGCAGAAGAAGGCATGGGGAATTTAACACTGGAAGTCACTCTGAGCTGAAGGAAAGAGCCAGAGCACATTGTGCAAAGGTCTTGACTGTTTGAATATTGCTGAGTGCCTCCCTTTTGCCCTCTCTTCTAGATATTAAAAAATTACTGTCTGCTGACAGCATTTGATGGCAGCAGTGTGGGTTTGGGGATTGGGAATGAGTAATTAGGAGCAGTACGGGAAAAGGCGTTGCCTCTGCTGCCCTGTCATACAACCCAAAGACCCTTCTGCATCCTCAGCATCCTCCCGGCTCCGTGGAAGTGCGAGGGCAAAGAGCACGTGGCTCTTTGGAGGTAAAAGCTCTCACACCCCGTGTGCCCCCGCAGCTCACGGCATGCCCTCGCCCTTTTTCAGACTGGATTTGGCCGGGCCATGGTGCAGCCGGAGCTCTGGGCAGCCGTGGCGCTGATGCTGCTCGGGGTGGCCGTGAGCCTGTGCATCAAGTGCCAGCTCTCTGGTAAGTCCTGTCCGTGAGATCCTGCGTCCTGCCCGCTGCCCTGGCCGGCCTTTCCTCTTTCCCCTTGGTTCTGCTCAGCCATGGGCCAGCTTTGCCCTTGCTGGGATGCTCCCACAGCTTGAGCAGGGAAGGGGTTCTGCCAGAGAGCTGGGGGGTAAGGAGAACTCCAAACTGCAGGACCCCTTCCCTGGGGTGGGTGGGTGTAACACTGTGGGCTGCAGACCGCTCTCCATGGTCATCGTGGTGCATGGATTTGGGGCTCTACCTGGGAGGAATAGCTTCAGTTACACAAATCCTGCAGAGGGTCTGGGACAGGAGAAGGGCAGGCATGGAAGGGGAGTCTGGAGGATAAATTCATATGGAGACTAGGGTGAGCATCCAGTGGGGTTTGAGCCCCTCTCTGAGCACTGAGTGTGTTTTAGTGAGGGAGAGGCTGCAGTTTGGGGTTTGGGGACAGGACTGACTGCTTTGCTTTGCGGGGTTTGAGACAAAAACCACAATTTAAATATGGTTTAAAAAAATTTCATCAAAACCCTACTGCAACTGCTGCTCTCTGCCTCTGCTGTCCTGAGGTGCTGAAGAAGTTTTGTGGATTTGTTTTATTGGCCTTTCTGATCTCTAACTCCCAAATCATCCTTTTTAAGAGCTTTTTGTTCCCTTGTCTTCCAGCTACGAAACAGGAGACAAAGCTGAATGAGCAGAGGAGCCAGTAAGTTGCCTTTCCCAATTTTGTTTTTCCCCCAAACAACTCAACCAGAGTGAGCCCCAGAGCCAGACCCAAGCTGAAATCTGGGTTTATATAAAATAAAATAATGCCAGGATGGGGTGTCAAGGCAGTGTGCCCCAGCCCAATATGCTGGTGAAGGGGCAATGCCCTTACAAAGAATAACTCAAAATTAAACTGGGGCTCTGACAGTGACATCAGTGAGTCATTAACTAGTAGGAAAAAGGTCTGGGAGAGAAGGGCAAGTTCTTATACTGTCCTGTTTTGCCCTGAGATGAGCTAGAAAGGTTGGTTACTTCATAAAGAAGCCCCTGCCCTTGCCTGGTGCTGGTGGGACCCTGTACCAGAGCAGCCACTGAGCTGCAGCACAAGAAGTGAAAGAAATGCAGTGTACACACATGCACCTCCCCCTTATTTCCTTCAGCAACAGACATACCTACCACAGTAAATGACATTAAAAAAAGAAAAGTTGGGTTGTAAGCTTTGTTGCAGGAGTAAACGAGGTGCAATGGGGCTCTGCAAAGGCCTCCAAGGGGTTGGGGTGCTTGTTTCTGTGGGGAAAAGCCCCAGAGTGATCCCTTGCAGACTGATGGAGCAGCCACTGAAGGCTCTGTCCACCACATCCCTCCATCCCTCATGGACTCCTGCTGAATTGTCCCAATTTATTGAAATTTTACCTGGATTAGGTGGTTTGACTTCAGGTTCGTGGTGGTGTGTGCTCTTTTTGGAGGTATGGTTTGGGTGTCTTGCAAGCAAAGTGGTTTGACTCTACGTTTGGGTGTTTTGACACCTCTCCTGCCAGCCCTGTGCCATGAATCCTGGCTGGAGATGGGGTGACCCCAATGCAAAGGGGGGAAAGGGTTCCCAAAATTTGAGTTAAAAAGTGCCTGTGTAGAAACACCTGCAGTAGAAAAGGTGTTGAATCCTCTTATGCAGCAGCTCTTCTATTAACTAAAAAATAAAGAGGTTTCTGAGCATGGGTGTTATTTTTATCATTGATAGCATTATTTTATTCATGTTGATGTTCAGGGATGCTGGGAGAGTCAGAGGCAGCAGTGGAGGTGAAGCAGTGGAATTTGAAGCCATTTCATGCATGAACATCCAGTTTTTTTGTGGGTAAAAAGGCTCTTCTGACCTTTAGTGGCTGAAGCATCAGAACTGGAATTATCTAAATAATGTTTTCCTCATCCCTGGATCCTTTCCTTAGCTGATGTTGGCTGCTCTACCGGTGGTACAAAAACACATCTCGTCTTTAAAGGATCAAAGAGTCCACAGAGTCCAAAGAGTCCACAGCTCATACAGGCCCTGCATGCCATGCTGAGCAATGCAGCCTGGCATGTCACAAAGCCCAGCATGGTGCTTTCTGCCATCCACTCACCAAAGAGTGAGGTCTCTTGTATCTCTTTTCCTTGTCATAAATCCCAAAATTCAGCTGAGGTTGTACTGCTATGTTTTCCAGGCTCGAAAGCCGGCAGAGATTTGAGGTGATTCAATCCCATACCAGTGAGTATGAGCATTGCATGTGGCTCCTGCCTTGTGGTGTGTGGGCCCTGCATGCATAGAATGGGGGGAAAGTAAAATTCAAAGGGTCACCTTGCTGTCAGGCCATGAAATGATGAGACCTGGACTGTCAAAGCCACCTTAGATGATTTTAGGGATGCGAATTCTGAGTTCTAGGAAGAAAACCGCCCTTTGCATTGAAAATAATTCACTAAAGTGATGTCATTGAAAAGTGACACCTCAGCTGCTGGGGCTCTTGGAACCATGCTGTGCACCCTGTGAAATGAAGGTGTGGGTATAGGAGTGACTCATTCATCATCTCCCCTCACTGCTTCCTGCAGCAGGTTGGGTTCAGTGCTGACATTTTGAATTTTATATCACAACAAGCAGTTGCTGGGTCATCGTGAAATGTGCAGGTCGTTGCGTCCGTCTGCAGATGGCTCTGCCCTGCCCCGGGACTCTGCTGGGTCCAAGACCTTTAACCCCTTTACAAGCCCCTGTTTCATCCCAGCTCATCCAAAGCTCTCGACTGCACCTCGCAGTGTGGAGGGAGGGGAATGGCCCCTGAATTGAGCAGGTTTGTGGGACAACAGGTGACAAGGCAGCAGCTGGGATTGCAGCTTCCTCCAGTGAGTGTTTGCAAGCTCTGCAGTCTGCCCAGATGCCAGCTTTTCTTCTAGTTGTTTCCTGTTTTAACCATTTTTGAGCATTCAAGGAACAATTTGGAAGATATTTTAGGATGCATTAGGAAAATGCTTGCCAGTCTAGGGGAGTCCACTCTGGTGGATGTTCTGTGCTCTTTGAAATATCTGCTGCTGCTGTAATAATTAACACAATAACTTTGTTATTGTTGCCAGCTGCCCCCCGAAGGCTGGAAAAAATTAAGGAACCTGAAAACTTATCAATAGCAAGGTAGGTAAAAAACTCAAACAAAATCTAGCTCCAGAGCCATGGATGAAGTTCACCCAACATACATGAACATTTGGGATTGCATTCTGGGCACTACAGATGTGGGCTGTATTTAGAATCAAAGAATAGTTTGGATTGCAAGAGACCTTTCAAGGTCATCTAGTCCAATCCCCCTGTGAGGAGCAGGGACATCTTCAACTGAATCAGATTGCTTCATTTATTGATGGTCAATAGTATGTTTAGACCTTTTCTGGATTTTCTTCAGTCTGACTGCATTCTTTTGGCAACTGATTAAATCAAACCCAAGGAAATGAGCTGTGGCTGTACATAATAAATACATCACGGAAAAGAAATGGCCATTATTCACCTATAAGCAGTTTGATGTGATAAATCCCCTCTCGCCATCACCAAAACCCCCAGAAACTACACAGCCACAATAACTGCTGCAATATTCAAGCATAGTTATTCCCATCTTGGGATTTTACCCCAAATTCTTGATCTCCCCTTGCTCCATGTGTGTGCTTGATAACCTCACAGGGAGGTTTCATGGATGGTCCTTCTGATGATGTGTAACTGCTGGTAGGGTTTGCTCAGACCTGGGATTTTAGGTCTCTTTTCTCTCTTTCAGGAAAGCCACCGAGGCACTGAGTGCTTCCCATCACACTGGCTACGGTGAGCAGCTCCCTGGGATAGGCACAGATTTGATGAATCACAGAACAGTTTGGGTTGGAAGGGACCTTAAAGATCATTTCCTTCCAACCGCCTGCCATGGGCAGGGACACCTTCCATCAGACTAGGGTGCTCCAAGTCCTGTCCAACCTGGCCTTGAACACTTCCAGGGGTGGGGCAGATATGGCTGCTCTGGGCACCTTGTGCCAGGGCCTCACCATCCTCACAGGGAAAAATCTCTCCCCAATATCCTGTCTAACCCTGTCCTCTGTTAGTGGAAAGCCATTCCCCCCTGTCCTGCCACTCCCAGCCCTTGTCCAAAGTCCCTTTCCCCTTTAGGCACTGGAAGGGGCTCTAAGGTCTCCCCAGAGCCTTCTCTTTTTGAGGGAAAAATCCCAGCTTTCCAAGCCTGTCTCCAGAGAAGAGGGGCTCTGGTGCTTGGAGCATCTTTGTGCATTCCTCTGGACTTGCTCTAACAGGTCCATGTCATCTTAATTTGGGTCTATTCTGGGTCTGAGTTTAAAGTCCTGTGCTCATCCTGCTCTGGCTGACTAGTCCTGGTTAGAGCCACAGACACGGATTGTTTAAAATATCACCTCTGCCTGTCCCAGTTCCTGTCCTCTGGAGTGTCCAACCTTGCAGCCATATCCCCTGACCTCAGAGCTGAGTGGGAGTAGGGATGCTAGTGCTGAAATAGTCTCCATTGTCAAACTGTTCCCATCACTCAGCTTGAGCTCATGTGTAATGTGCCTCTCTCTTGTCCCCAGGGAGCAGGGACAAGTCGAGGTACCAGCATTTCCTGGCAGGTAAATGCTGCAGCCACATATCTAGGGGTTTGGGAAGGAAAGCTGCTGAGGGGATGGGAGGTCCCAGGGGATAGGAGCTGGCAGGGAGTGCGCAGGCAGCCAGCATCACAGCTGGCAGAGCTCTGGCTCAGTCAATTTAGAGATTGCTTTGTAAGACACACACTGACCTGATTAATAGGCAGAGCAGAGGGGGATGGATTCTCCAAAGACCCCCGCTCCCTCCCAGGGCAGTGTGACCTAGCACTTGCCCTAAGAGGATTATTGGTGTGTGGGGCTGTTCTCTCCTTTCCCAAGCTGGGGAGGATGTTCCCCATCTCCCTGCCAGCTGGCAGGATGTGTCCATGAGAAATGGTGAGCCAGGGTTTTCTCAGGACCTGGGGTGGATCAGGGCTGCCTCCCCCTGCTCCAGCCACCTGGCTCTGCTGTGGACGGGCTTTGGGGCTGTGCCAGGGCTTTGTGGCTGCTGGGGATCTCAGCTATGGCTGTGTTGCAGAGTTTGCCTGGCTGTGCCCAGGGATGGCTGTTTGGGTTGATGCCGTGGTGGGATGCTGACAGCAAACCCTTTTTCTTGTAGAGGACTGCCTGCAAGAAGATGCTGCCTATGTGTAAGTGCTCGGTGCTGCAGCCAGCACGGTCAAGTGGAGCCATGCTGGTCCCAGTGCTGTCCTGGTGCTCCCATAGCTCAGCCTGGGACGTCTGTGCTGGGCAGGAGGAGCTAACAGTACTGCTCTTCTCACAGGGAGCCCATATCTCTGGATTACTACTACAACTGCACGAGGTTCTTCAGTCCACCCCATGATAGGTCTCCAGGCAAGCAAGGTGAGTTCCTTCTACAGCCTGGCTGTCCCATGGTTTCAGGAAGCTCATGACACTGCTCTTGCTCAGGTCTGTGAATCGCTGTGTACAGCCTGAAGCAAGTGTGGGTCCAGGAGACACATTTATTAAAAGGGTGTAGCAGAGCTGTGGGGCTTGAGGGACGTCCAAGCCCCCATCAGTCCACCTGTTGCCTATAAACAGGACAGCCCAAAACCATTGATGACGGTGCTCCTGTTGGAGCAATCACCTGATTCGACTGCAATGGGATACCCCTTCCCTGGATCAGCACAGGCTGTCACAAAGACTAAAAATTTTTAGTTAATGTACATTTCATTGTGGGAAACAGCAGGTGCTGAGGGATCTTCCCAGGTCATTTATACTTCCTTAGGTCCTCTGTCACTCCTCTTTCTTTTCTCCATCAGAGAAAGATGAGGATTCTTATTCCTATGAAAATGTCATCATTGGAGCATCTCAGGGATCCGATCCAAGTGAGTGTGTTGCTGGCATGGTCCATGTGTGTCACACACAGTGCAGAGAGGGGCGGTGACCTGCTTAGCTGAGAGAAACCTGCTTGTTCACAGCTCAGCTCTTCCTACGAGCTCTGTGCCACGGAGCTGGAGTGCAGGGGCTGTTGCATGCACAGAGCAGGCCTGAAGCATTTACTCTTTCCCAGGTAAATGTATGTGGTGACACTTGCCCCCAGTGCCTCTGACTTGGTGGTTTCTGCAGCAATTCAGGAGCTTTGGAGTCTGTATCTCTAGGATTTTAGTGTTGCTACAGCCAAGCTGTTCATGGTTCTAGCCCCTAGCTCAGGTTTCTCACCATATCCAGCACAAGAAGGCTGCAGCCAGGAAGCTTCTGAAGGATGATGCTGGACCACAGTGTCTCTTCAGGTCTTCCTGTGTCAGTCCTGGGATGTTGCAATCAAAATAGGAAGTCAGTTTGGTTTCCTTCTGTGAGTAAACACATACTTTCTGCACTGCTAAAGCCTAGCCTGCTCCTGCCTGGCTTTTTGCAGAGTGAATGGAGGAGACAGGAGCAGTCTGGGGGACCTGTCTTATCCCCATCTGTGCCTGCAGATATCCAGGCACGTGGCCAGGGCTGGAAAAGTGATGAGGCAGCATCAGCAGATCTGTGCTGGCTGGAAATTCAGCCACGTGCATGGTGCAGTCAGGGTGCAGTGGTAGGAGGGGGATTTCACAAAGGTCCATTTTTAGTCCATTTGCTGTTCAGCATCATCCTGTCCAAACTCTTCCTTGTCATAGATGACGCTGTAGACTATGAGAACAGCGTGGTTATACACACATGGAAACTCCAGCAAGTGCAAGGTACATTCTCAGCTGTTATTTTCTGTGTGGGGATGGGGCTCATGGGCAGGGTGCCTGGTGCACTAGGCAAGTATAGACCATGCCACACAGCCATCACCCTTGTCTTAATTTTTTCCCCAATTGTCCATGATAGATATCCAAGGCAATGTGCAAATTGTTACACACTCCTGTAACTGAATGCTGCTCTGTTGGGATGTGGTGTTTCTCATACTGAAAAGGCCATCATTTGGGTGGCTGTGCCTAAACCTTGACCATGAGATGCTATAGAAAAATGTTGCTCTTCAAGTCTTATATCCTCTTACATTCGAGGTTGCCCTGGTGCAAGTGCAGCTGTGTAACCTTTTAACTGCTGTTTAATCAAACATGTGGCTTCCTGTGAGGCATGGGGGGAGCTCTTCCCTGGGAGATAGTGGGGAGTGTACACAGATATATTTAAGAACTTTGTGTCTCTGGTGTGAAAGTTGCCTAAGCAAACCGATTCTTAGGTTAAACTGTCTAGATTAAATCTCTTTTGACTCTGAAGAACTGCCCAGGCTTGATGCTTCCAGAGTGTTTGCAAATTTGCTGTGACCATTTTGAAGCCTCTTCAAGGAGATCTTGACACAGATCTGAGGTTTCTTAGCCCAGGCACAAAAACATGTCAGCACCAAAGGCTAAATATTGGCAGCACACATGGTATGTCAGTGATCTGTGTGTTTTTACATCAACCCGCTCACTGATGAGTGTTTCCTATCTTCACCCACAGTCCTGCTGACGGAGAGCCCAGATGATGAGCCAGACTACATCAATGCAGGTCCTGTGTCAGGCCCTGCCCTGCTGTCAGAGCAAAGGTAGAAAGAGAGTAAATGGTTGATGTGTTTACATAGGGAAGGAAGAATTTGGTTTATGGTGTTTATTTTGGGGTGGGAAGATTTGTTTTACGCCCAAGAGAGCTTGGCTGGAGCTCTGCCCTTGCGGGCAGCACCGGCACAGCAGCCCACATGGGCAGTGGAGGAGCATGAGGAGCCCACCCTGTGCTGAGCCACATCTTTGGCTAATGCCAAGCTGACTAACATGGACCATGGAGACAAATTTGTCCAAGTCCATGTCCCAGCTCCAGCACTGCCCTCCTCCAACAGGCACAGGAACTTTGAACTGCTCTGGAGCAGCTTGAGGCAGCACTGCTATGTGCTGTGGACAGGGACACCCAGAACCTCTCTGGTTTGAGCAGGGATTCCCTCAGCTGAGCCCTGCCTGCTGTGCTAAGACCACATATCCTGCCTCTTTATCAGCATCAACCTGATGCTGCTAATAAAGAATTACTCAAGGCAGATAAAGTAAAAAAACCTGCAGAGAGCTGCAGGAAGGTTGCATGACACTGAGGGACAGTGAATGAAGTGCTGGTTAGCGCTGGTCACCCTGCTCCAGGCTGGAGTAGGACTCCAGCTGAGAGACAGACTGGGACCAGCATCACTCTTGTTGTTGGGTTTTTACTCTCTGAGCACCCACAGAGACCCAGTAGGATTGTCCTTATGACATGTGCCAGCAGCTCTAGTTTTATAGGGTTTTATGTTCCCCAGAAGGTAAGCACCAGCAGTGGGCAGACTCCCAAAATCAGATCTTTCTGAAGCCATGCACAGTATTTAAGGGTTGTCCCCGCCATGCAAAGCACAGTCATCCTATTCTCCACACTATGGCATTTGCTTCTGCTGGTTGAAGCTGGAGATGGAAAAACCCAGCCTGAGAAACCTGACTCAGCCATACCTTGCTGCCAGGCATCTTTTTGCCATTATAATGATGCCTCTGTTTTAGCCTTTGTTAGCAGAGTAATATTCTGAAATCCCAATGTCCAACCAACAAATGCCAGCAGAAGTTCTTCACCAAGGGAGGCTGAATTGAGAAATGGACTCCTGGTGCTTCTGTGCCTCCTGCTCTGATCACAGATCATCCTCCAGGAGCATGAGTGGGGCTCCTGCTTAGACATGGACATTTTGTAATATATGCCACTACTTGTCCCTGGAAAGAAATTGTAGCAGGCAGCAGAGTTAGTTTGAAAGCAGGAATTAAAAGTAAGTGGGCTCACTGTTTTTTCTCCTTTTATTTCAAGTATTCTGCATAAAGTCTGAAGAAATCTTTTGCTGAGCTGTAACAGTGCATCCAGCAAACATGCACACAGGGAGAGGGGAGATTTCCATGCCTCAGTGAAATCTCTTCTCCAAACTGTAGCTGAAATCATATAGAAGGGGTGTCACTGAAAGGAAGAAATGCTCTGCTTGAAGCTCCACTGAAGTCCAACTGCAAACCTGCAACTGGAGAAAGCACTCTTCCCCCAGTGACCTTGGGCAAGCCCCAAGCTCCTCATCCCATCTCATTTCCCTGCACGTCCACTTGAGGGAGGATGGCATCTGGGCAATCTTTTCTCCTGTCAAACATGAAATGAATCCTTAACTTGCTGAGCATTAATGCAGCCAGCTACTTAAATTGTCAGGGTGACTCATGCACGATGGTATTAAGCCATAGGGATTATGTTCTGATCTAGTTCCTGTGCTCTCCTATAGAAGCAGTTTTCTACATGAGAGGAACTGGCAAGGCAGAGGTTGTGTTTATTACAGCAGTGGTTGTCTGGAGTTGAATGAGATTCCAACCTGTTCACAAAAGCTAAAGAGGATTAAGTGCCTGCCTTATCCATGGCTTGTAATTCACAATGTTGGTCTATGGCAGTTTTTCTCATGTTTCAGCATCTGTTTTATAATGATACAAAGAACCAGCAACAACTGGGAGGGGCAGATGCACCGCCATCAGCCTCAGAAACTCTACCAGTCCCTCAACAGGGCTGTAGGAACATCATCCCAGAAAGAGAATCCCTATCTCCTGAGCCCTGATGCACAGATCTGGCACTTTTGGAACACTTACTTATTAAAATTGAAAGGCTTCCAAAGAGAATGGGGTGTTTTGTTATGGTTTGCATGATACAGATACAGATGTCTGCATGATCAGGTGACATAGAAATGGGAGGACTTGAGGTGGACATGGAGTGACATACAGGATCTTATGGGGAGAAAATGCCTTAAAAGCCTTCTTCCTCAAAATACGATCAGAAAACTGTGTTTCAGGAATGAGCACAGCCCCAACTCATGGTGAGTGAGCAGAGAAGGTGAGCTAAGGGTTAGAGAGCCATGGAGTGTGAGAAGGGATGACAGGTGCTTCCTGCTGCAAATTACTTGTCTCCATTTTTAGCAGAATCACCAAGAGAGACCACAGATGCCCACCACTGGTGTAGCTGAAACAGTGGGTGGGATGGAGTTTGATTTAGGAGAAGGTTTACTGGGGCTCCTACAAATGCTACAGGTTTCCACAGGACTTTTACAACAGAGAAAATCTAGTGCACTTCAAGGATGAACACAGGCAGGGAGCTACAGCCTGGTTTTCTGCTCACCTCAGCCCAGCTTCTCCTCACACCCTCAGGTTTCCTGATGGGGAAATGCTCTGCAAAAAGTCTGCACAGGTGGGTGACAGCAAGGTCCCCATGAACCAGAAGCACACACAGTGACAGCCTGTGCTGGCTCTGTACAGGCTCCCAGGCTGGCAAGGACTATGAGACTGTTGGGATTCATCCTCAGCACCTGAAGAAGCTCCTGGTTTCCATGAAGTGCTGCAGACTGTAGATTGTTCACTGCAAGGGTGAGCTCATTCCAAGTGGTGTCTGGTGGTGTTACCCACTGGTGACTAATCTCCCAACTGAGGGAGCCATTCATAAATAGGAGATTAGTAGCAGTGGCAGATCCTTGGCACACAGCAACAGATCCAGCTGGAGACCTCCTAGAAAGTTCTAGGCATTAGGTCAGTGCACAGTCAAAACATGAAAATACAAGATTTACAGCTCTCCTCACTAAGCAGGGAGGCAGATTACATCAATTAGATTTTCTTGGTACAAGGTTCCTCCATTGCCAAAGTCTGAGTTCAAAAGTTGTGGTGGCAAAGCATGCAGGGCAGGAACTGGATGTGGAGAATGTTCCCTTCACTTACTGCGGATCTGAGCAAATTCTGCCTTGCAGCTCTCCAGAGCAGTCAGCTGTAGTGAGAAGTAAATACGTCCTTAGCTTTGTAAAGCTCCACCAGTCATCTCATTATACTGGAAGGTATCCAGGAACTGTTTCAGGAACTCTCATCAATGTTTGTTATTAGTCTTGCTCTGAACCACCTCATGGTTTTTCTTTGCAATGAGTGCGTACAGACACGTGTTCATTGACATGCTGTCCTTTCAGGATTGGCTTTAGGTGTGCAAGGATTTCTGGTGTTCAACCAGAATTACTAGACACTGTGTCGTTTGAATTTAATGGAAGGAGACTTACATCTCCTCTGGGTCCACCTCTCTGCTTACATTAGGTAGGAAGCCAAGTGAGCAATTCACATCCTATTTTCAATTTAAGATGCTTTAGAAAAGTAGTTTTGGCACTGCTGGAACAGCTCTGAAACGGAGCTGGGGAACCTGTGCTAAATGCTGGGAAGCAGCAGCTCTGCACTCAGAGGGGGAACCTTTGGAGAGGAGTTGGTGGTCTCTGGGATCAATACTAGTCCTCTTCTTAGGAAAAGTGAGTGTGATTACATCCCTACAGAGCTGGAAAGGATTAGCCCAGAGGAGAGTCTCCACCAAACTGGAGCTGTGAAATGCAGCTACTCAATAAAGTTGAGAAGAAATCCTCTGAACAAGGTAGGAAGTGTAACCATGATCCTCCATGTTCCTCACCCTTCCACTGGCACCACCACTGCAGGCAGACACATCCCTTAGGGTAAGGACTGGCCTTGAGTCATCCAAATACCGTGTCTGCTGTTTTGTGAAACATCCATGGTAACACCTCTTCCTTCCCCATTCAGCAGTGAACATATTTAATGAGAAAGCAAAGACATTGTAGGCTGGCTGTGATGTGCAAAGGAAAATTAACCTTATTTAAGTTTTTGGGGACAAAAGCTGTGATGCTGTGTCTGTAGAAAACATAGAAGCTCAAGCCCCAGTACTAAACTATTAGTTGTATATTTAATAGATTTTGTGCTGATAGTGACAACTCACTGGCTGGGAATCAAAGCGTAAGTTCAACACATATCTAGTGAAGGAAGAATGGACTTTGAGCATTACATCCATTATTCCAAGAGCTGTTTGCTGCATTTCCTGCACTTTAGCTGCCAATTCCCTCTCTCTCCTGGACATCGAATCATGAAGGTTTGTCTGCAGGCTCTGCCAGAGGAGCTGCAGGAAGACTTGAGGGGAGTCACGGCGCCACCAGCTCTTGCTGCTGAAACTTGTGACTCCTGTGGCTGGTCAGAGAAGGGGAGGATGTGCCCAGCCCCTGCCTCAGTGCAGGACCAGTCCATTGGCTGAAGCCAACTGGTGCTGCCTGGAAAAATCCATTTGGCACTGAGACAGCTGCGGTGGAAAACTGAACACTTGGGATGAAAATCATCAGCAGAATGGGCAGTGAAGTGCAAGCACCAGCAACTTGTCCCTCTGCACTGCTTTGCATGACTGCTGTAACCAGACCATGCTTAATAATATTAAGATGTATCTGCTTGGAGACACAAGTCTCACATCTCATACCAGGTGGTCAAATTCAATTTATATTTACTTTCTCTCTGCATTTCACACTTAATTGCCCATCTAAACTGGCAAGGTGTTTCCAAAACGGCATGAAAATGTGATTCTGTAGCTTTTTGGCAGGCTGAAACTATGACATTACCTAACCTGGACAAGCAGGGACAGGAAAGGGAGCTCAAATGCAGAGCATCCCAGAATTTGGTAAAGTTTTTTTAGGATTACAAAAGGAATACCCAAAATATAGTGGCAGCATTAAGAAATGTGTAATATTTCTCCTGTATGTTTGGTGAAAATACCTTCCCTACCCACAAGACAAAGTGGCACTTGCTCAATGTGTCTCAATTATAACTTCAGTAAATGCTGTATTTTGTGCAAAAAACTTCCTTCTTGGTCTTGGTAAGATCACTCATAAACAGGCTTAAACATAATCCCTAACAACAGCATTCCATTTTTATTTCTCCTGCTTAGGTCTCAATACCATGGTCATAAGCAGTTTTGCCGAGTGCACTGGACAGATCTTATTGCTCTGGACTGTCACAGTCCTCTCTTCTATCCTGGTTATACAACACATACAAGTTCGTGGGTTAAAGTAAATTTTAAAGCTTTATTGGTCTAAATAAAAAAGTACAAAACATTTTTGCAACAAAACCTGGTTTCCTCCCAGCAGGCTTGGAGAGGTGCCTAACTGGCTGCAGGGGCTGCAGTCTTCTGGCACAGCCGGGCCAGCAGCCCAGCCATTTGTAAAAGGGAGTTCACACCTTCTGCTATCTTCATGTGAGTGTACCCGATTTCCTGCTGACAGAGACATTGTCAAGTCTTCTGTTTTCTCCCCTAGTTTGTGTATATTTTACTAATGACTAAATAGAACATATCCCTTACTGCTAAAAGACCATCTTCGAGTCACTTGAACTTCAGAGAATGTATCTACTCCTATAAATCAACTAAAATGCCTTTTATTTTTAAAATCAAAGACTGTATTTCCCCACTTCCATTATAAGAAGCAAGGTGCCTACATATGAGCACAGGTTTCAAATATGAAGACTGATTCCATATCACCAGCTTACTGTTTGTCAACTCTTTGTTAATATAATTCAGTATTTTACTATCTATTAGACTAGAATCAAGTATGTACTTGAAGAACATTTTCAAGGAGTTGAGGCTTTGATATAAGTAATAAATTCAGCATTACATCTGCTATTAATTTTAGTTGATCACTAAAGTCACTTCTGGCACTTCTGTGAGTGTTCAGATGCTAAACTTCAAGTGAATTCCTACTGACAAAGTGATGATGCAGTGGGAAAGAAAGCAGTAATGAGTCAAGAAATACTTTCTTGTGCTAATATACAATAAATTTTAAACAGAAACCCCTGAGGCTGCCTACAATCACATCCTCTTCTTAGAAAAGCCTGAAAGGCCCCATCAGGAGTGGGTTAGTACTAACCTTGATAAATTCCAGTTTCAGATATTCTGGCATTTGAAAGGTTTTACACACACGGAAGATATTGCCAATGACATCTTCTGGAGAATATCCAAGTCGCCACAGGTGGGCAAGAATCTGTGTGGGCAAGAATAATCCCCCATTTATCTGCTAGGTGAGTCAAGGATATTCACTTTTGGAACAGCTGTATATAACTACTGGAACTGCACGTACTATTTATCAGCTGATTTAAGCTCAAGCATTTAGCGAGTAATTTCACTACAACTTCCTTTTTTGCTTGTTGGCTTATTTATCTGAAAAAACTCCTGCACAAAAGGGATTTACTTCATCAACTCAATCAAGGGCAACATGGTATTGCCCTTATCTTAAAAAACAACACACATTGTGAATTCCTCAAAGCAAACACGAATTTTGTAGAGAAATAATGCCTGCCTATACTGACACAAGACATGAAAACCAACCTTGTACGCTTCATCAATATCTGCATTTATGCAGTACTGAATCATTTCCTTCACAAGCAGAGGATGAGGCTCATCACATACCTGTATCCAAGAGAAATATTACACTAAAATATTAGAAGACTTTGCATTAAACCTCTGGTATTTTCACCAAGCTTCTATGGAGCTGAAGTACTGAATCAGAAATATTCCATAATACCGACTAAATTTTAAGTAATCTGACTTTTCAGATAGTCTGTCATGGCAGACTTGACAGCACGAAATGAGAACACCCAAGTAATAGATTCCCAATTTATCGCTGAAATTTCCCAGCAGTTATGTGATTTATGTGCTTTGAGAGAGCTGCAAAGCCACAGTGTTTCAGATGGGCTTCTTAAAAGTCTAATGCTGTAACTGCTACATACACAGGGTTGTCTGCAAACTGGCAAAGCACTCTCAAAGGTTTATGTGTCCAATGGGATCTCACACAGCCATAAAGCTAAACTTCTGGCAAAACTGTTTTCAGCTATTACTGACCTTAAAGACATTTTCACTGTTTATAAAGCCAAATCCAGAGTATGTGGACTGTAAGTTGGTTAATGCCTGAGAAAGAAAAAATAAGACTTTATTTATTTTCTGGAGTATTTTCTCCACTTCTCACTCCCTTCCTCGGGATGAAATGCACTTCAGAAAATGATGCCAAATAAGCAGTTTGCAGTTCAACAACAGAATAAATCACAAATTTATGCTGACTTTATTTCCTCTCATAAATTTGGTATCCACTTCCCACCAACCCACTTTTAAGGAGCATTTTAAACCCTCACAAAAGCAAATAGTTTAGTTACTCTTGGGCCACAAGTCACATCCCCTTTGCTTTACCTCCCCAGAGAGAAATCCTTGAGAGTGACAATACAAAGGTTTTTTGCTTTAAATAGAAGCCTTTGTTTTATTGTCTTTCTCTTTTTACCTGTCTCATATCACCTTGGGCTGTGAAGATAATGGCTTCTAGTCCATCATCTGTATATGGAACATCCTCTTTCTCAACGATTTTCAGTAGCCTGGCAAGGATTTGTGCATCTGTCAGCTTGGTGTAACGCAACACTGCACATCGAGACTGGATAGGTTCTGAGCACAGAGATGTGTAATTAGCTTCTTCCTATTTTTCTCAAAAAAACCCACAACCAAACATGCCTTCATCTCCGTTTCCAACAATTTTTATGTCTTTTAAAGAAAAAGTACATGTAAGCTCTAAGCAGAACACAACCTCTCCTTAAGTACATACAACTGTTATGGTCCTTCCCTCAAGCCCAAATGTGCTACTGGAGTTTTCCCAGATATGTGGAAATATATACAAATCTCAGCTTCCTCTGTTCTCCTGGATTTCTGAATATAGATGTTTATCATGTTATTTTATCAAGAGAAGCCTAAAGGTCTGCAATGTGTTCACCTATAAGCAATTTTAGGATTATAATTCAGAAAGGATAACAAAAGGGAAAAAGGGTTAGACACCCAGTAAAAAATAATCAAACATCTTAAACTGTAGCAGAGTTGGATGGAGATTAAGCCCAAAGCATGGGAAATCTGCTTCTGCAATCATATATGGCACTATCCATCAAAAACATCTGCTCAGAGGGCTCCCTGGCTAAACAAATAAACTCTCTTATCAGCTGAAGTACAGGTGGCTTGATTTTTCAGAAGTACCATGCTTTCTTGCAACAAACTGGTCCTTCAGAAATATCAACGAGGTATTTCTGGAAGCTGCCTTGGAAGTTAGCCAACAGTATGGAGAACATGTGATAAGAACACCCAGGAATCAGCAGCACTTACCTATGATTTTGTCAGAGGCATTGCATGCAAGTGCGAAGCGCGTTGTTTTGGAATAAATTTCCATTGTTCTTCTCAATGCTTGCTGTGCTCCATCTGTCATGCTGAGGGGAGACAAGGAGTTAAGACAGATTTTGCCCTTCACTCACTCATAGGTGCAGCCTAAGAACTATTTTTATACAAGCTTCAGAGTTTACTGATATTGAGCTGTGCTTTGTAAATTAATTGATATTCTGGTTTGATAAACTAAGAAGCTTTTCCTAGTCACATGAACAAACCACCCTGCAACACAAGTAGTCACTGAGACCTCCATAACACTGACATGCAAAATGAAATCATTAATGCTCTGAAGAACACTGCTAAGAATATTAATACACCACCTGCATAAGGTGGAAAATGTCCCATTTTCATCCAGTGAAATTCTCTACATGAACCAAACTCTTTTCAAAGAGAAGGAATCACAGAATCACAAAATGGTTAGGGTTGGAAGGAACCTTAAAGCTCATCCAGTTCCAACCCCCTGCCATGGACAGGGACACCTTCTACTAGACCAGGTTGCTCCAAGCCCTGTCCAAACTGGCCTTGAACAGTTCCAGGGATGGGGCATCTTCCCAGTAAACTGAAAAATGCTGTTTCATATCCAGAGCATTCCATGTCAATATTCAGAATCTCTTTCGAAGCAATGATCTCTGCTTGCTGTGAGTACTCCCCTAAGAACCCTGTTCAATCCATATTAATTTCCCCATAAATTATTTTGAACAGCTTGATAGAAACACTCAATACTGTCCAAGACTGGAGCTCTACAGACAGGAGATGCAGCACATTTCACACAGTAGCTGAGGTCAAGGAAAAACAACGTACCTGTCTGCTTCATCAAGGATGATTATTTTATGCCGACCTTTTGGAAGTGTGACCTTTTGCTGGGCAAACATTTTGATTTTGTTTCTTACAACATCAATGCCTCTGGAACAATAATTCAATTGATTCATGATAAGATGGGTGAAAATACAGAATAGATGTTTTTCAGCAGTCACAGCAGCTGAAGTGCTCCCAATGCTCCCACTGTTTGTTCCTGCCCCTTCAGCTGTGTCAGTACAACTGCTGTGGAACCATGCTGCAAGCCAGACTGTCCAACTGATACAGATTCAAACAACAACAATCATCGGTTTTGGGAGTTTTGAAGAAAATAATTTAACAGTAGCAATATAAATATACACAAAATCAGTAACCTTACTTGCAGTATCACCACAAAATTCTTACATTTGGCACAAAGAAAGGGTAATAAATAAACAAAGGCAGAAGCATTGAAGATTGTTTTGCCAGTTCTTCCCACAGCTCCATCCACAGCCCCAGCTGTAGCCCAGAAGAGTTTAAGAAACACAGCTGGATAGACTGAATCATAACAGCACAACATGGACACTTTCTTAGATAGAGTCCCTGCAAGGACCTACTTTAATTAAGAAAGGATTTTACTTCTTTTTTTCTGTTTAGAAAAAGAATGTTGTGATTCTGTAGCTCTTCTATAATGGATACTAACAGAGGGAGGAGGTAAAGTGTGTTGTGCTCAGAAAACCCACTAGGGAATGTCAGAATACTTCAGGATGGGTCTGAACAGAACTTTGGAAATATAATCAACCCTCAGTGCCTGATCCTTGGAGTACAGTTAGTGTCCTCTACATACCTAACACCCTGATCCTACATTTTAATCCTCAACTGCCCTTATAGCCCTAATTTCTCTAAGCACTGAAGAATTTCAGTATAAACAACCTGTTCACTTTTCATTTTTAAGACCCTCATGAACGCAGTAGGAAGCTTTACTCTTTCAAATAAATTTGAGAAAACAGTACAATTATGGATTCTGCACTCCACCTGTTTATGTTTTCTTTTATGAAAGTATCTATAAAGTTTATAAAACATCAAGAAATAATATCTGTGTTGATGGGTGAACACCAAAGATTGCCTAACTTTTAGCTGGAAAGACTGCACTAAAATACGTCTTAAGAGGCCTTACTATAGCATTAAGCCTATCAAACTGGCCTGGGTTTAAAAACAGAAATGGAAACGTGCTTCTTCATTAAAAGTTTGATAAGGTTTATTCATTCTTACCTGTCATTTGAGGCATTCAGCTCCAGAACAGCATCCTTTAATGCAGGGCCAAGCAAAGCACGAGCCAAACAGAGGATACTGGTGGTTTTACCTGTTCCTGGAGGGCCCTAAAAATGTGACAATGCAGCAACTGCTGGTAAGTTTAATGTAATTTTCTAAGCTGTGCTCTCTACCAATCTTCTCAGTCATGAAAAAAGGCTGCAATAGAGGAACTGCAGAGAAAACATCAGCCTGGAAGCTGTGCCTGAGCTCAGAATCCTGCCCCTAACAGAGGAGATATGTCGCACAGAGAAGGACAAGATGGGTTTCAGCAGGCACCTGGGGTAGATTTAAACTTGCTTCCCTGTGTATTCTGCCAAGAACATTGCTCCAAGACCACACAACCAACATCTCTGTCACCAGTACACTCAGGCTCAAAGCCAATCTGTACTGGGAGGCTGTCCTGGCTAGATTTCAAATCCAGGACCAACACTGAAATACAGCACAACACAGCAATACTCACAGCAATTATAATATTTGGTACATTCCCCTCTTTTGCAAAGACCTAAGAAAGAATGATAATAAGAAATTATGTAAGAAAATAACATGAACAAATAGTTTCAATTCTGTTCTACTTTAAGCATCAGAAACACGCTTCTCTTTTTCCCCTCCTGCTTTCATTTTTTGAACCTTGCTGCTTTTATGTTTGGGTTTTTTTATTGAACTGTTAGAAATCAGCCCCTAGAATAATATGGAAATATTTAAAAGCACTTAATGCCACAGGTCTCTAGTACTCTTGCCTTTCCTTTCCATCTGTTTTAATTATATAGTATAATCTAATAGTATTATACTATATACTATGTAATATACTATTATATAGTATAAGATAGTATAATATTTTTGTTAACAAATACTGTGTTCACAGACTAATTCATCATAGAATTATAGAATCCTGGAATGGTTGGAATTGAAAGGCATCTTAAAGCCCATCTTATTCCAATCCCCTGCCATGGACAGGGATACCTTCCACAAGACCAGGTTGCTCCAAGCCCCATCCAACATCGCCTTGGATACTTCCAGGGAAGAATTTATATGGAAAACACTTCTCTTCCAAAAAAACATTATGTTTCTTTCTGTTGTTATACAAATTATATTTATCCATTGAATCAATATTATTATAATGGCTACAAATTCTCTAAGCTGTATCAAAACATGCCCAATTCAAACATCCCAATTGGGTATACTTCCTCATACACCACTCAAACATGATGTAAAACTTGTAATTTTTTAAGTAAATCAGGGAACTTTCTTCCACATACTCAAGTATGGATGTAAAAATACAATAGTGTTTTTACTGGCCTGTGGATCAATACAGAAATATGTTTTTTTGAGATAACCTGTAAAAAGATATAGGGATAGCTACACACCTCCAGCCTGCTCACAGTGTCTTCATTTCCAACTATTTCAGACAGTTTCATGGGTCTGTATTTTTCCACCCTGTAAAAGTAAAACTCCACACACTTCAGCACATCTAATAATGCTTTAATAGTGCTTTAGAATGATGGATAAGGAGGATTATGTTGAGAGGACGGGACAAAAATGACTGGACATGTCTTCAGTGCAAGTTCTGCAGGGTCCTCTCATTGCTAAGCACAGCATTCCACAACACTAATCACTGACTCAGAGAATCCCAGAATTATTTGGCTTGGAAAGGACCTTAAAAGCCATTGCGTTCCAGCCTCCTGCCATGGGCAGGGACACCTTCCACTCGACCAGGTTGCTCCAGGTCCAACCTGGACTTGAACACTTCCAGGGATGGGGTTTCTGTGGGCGACCTGTGCCATGGCTGTACCACCCTGAAAGGTTTTACTTCCGTTGGTATAAAAAAGCAAAAGAAAGGAAAAAATATGCTCAACTCAAACAGGAATTTGGTGCCTCAGCTTCCCCAACACTCATCCTGAGGGGAGAAGCTGCCCTGAGTGTTCTCACATGGCCAACACAGTGCAGGGCTGACTTTCTCTAGGTTATGAAAGGAACAAGAGGGAGATGTCTTTGCAAACAAACTGTGAGGCCTGCTGGTAGATAAGGCCAGATACTGGTAGGTGAAAGAAGCAATGGGAGGAACCATAAATTCCATAGGAATTCCATTAATTGACACAGACTTTTACTCACCCAAGGCTGTGCTAAATCCCTGGACTTAGAGAAAAAGAACAGAGATACAAAGAAAACAAAAAGGGAGGGGAAATGTACATTAGAAGGGGGTCTGTATTAGGCAATTCGGGGAGTCTGTACCTCTCAAGTACCTCAGCCAATGGGGAAAGAGAGAGGGAAATGTGGCCGGGAAATTGGGATAAAAAGGAGGCTGCATCCTCTAGCAATTTGAGAGACCCCACGGGAGACGCCCATGACCTCTCCCTTTATTCATGAAAAAAGTTACAGCCACCCTTTGTCTCCTATTTGGACATAAACCCCTGGTGTTTGTGGATTAATCTTCCTGACAAAGGAAAACAATGGGATTTTCTTCACTATTGACTTCCGGAAGTATTCAAGGCCAGGTTGGACGGGACTTGGAGTAACCTGGGATAGTGGGAGGTGTTCCTGCCCATGGCAGGAGGCTGGAACAAGATGGCCTTTAAGGTCCCTTCCGACCCGAACCACTCTGTGATTCTACGATTCCTGCCTTCCCAGGCCCGGCCACAGACCGGGCAGGTCACAGGGCGCAAGCACAGTCCCCAGTTCCGAGCCAGACTGAGCTCCTACACCCCGGCAGGCACGGGGGACAGCCCTGAACACGCGAGTCTGGCCGTGGCCGGGTCCGGCCGCCACATTCCCCTCAGCCGTGCGTCCCCTCAGCCACCACAGCCCCCTCCTTCCCGCCAACAACGCTCCCCGCCCTCACCTCATTGGCTACGCCCCTTACAGTCCCGCCTCCCACCCCGCTCTGCACCAATCACCACGTGGCCCGCCCGCCTTTCGTCCCGCCCCCGCTCCGTCCGGCGGGCGCTCATGGCGGCTCACGGAGGCTTCGCTCCCTTGCTGGCTGCCCCCGCTCACCAGGGCAGCTCGTAGTGGCCGCTGCCGCCGCAGGGCGCGGCACCCGCGGATTCGGCAGGTCCCCGCTTTTCGCCTGCCGACGACCCGGCCTTCTCGTCCTCCGCCACACTCACTTCCATGGCGGCGCAGCTGGAGCTCCCGTCCGCCTGCTGCCGCCGTGAGGGGAGGGAGGGCCGCGTTGCCGGGCCCGCCTCCGGGGCGGGCCGGTGGAGGCAGGAGGGGTGGGCGCTCTCCTGCTCGTCGCTGACGCCTGTGGGTGTTCAGTGCGGTGGGGAGGCGGCAGCCCAAGGCGCGTGGTGGTGGGGCCGCGCCGCGCCATACCATACCATGCCATGCCATGCCATGCCATGCCATGCCATGCCATGCCATGCCATGCCATGCCATGCCATGCCATGCCATGCCATGCCATGCCATGCCATGCCATGCCATGCCA
>VZTX01010330.1:0-36777 GCA_013400915.1 Pardalotus punctatus | reverse complement strand
CTGCGCTTCCTACCGTACTGCGTGTTAAGATCATAACAACAATAACATGCTTGCATTTGAGGGGTCTAAACCTTTGTTTCTTCTGTTTACCTCTATTTCCCCCCCGTAAAATGAAAGCGATAGAAGATGCATTGCAAAATACTGTAAGCAGTTACGTTGGGGGGGTGGGGGGAAGGGGAATGATTCTGGCGCTATTTATTGAACACATATAATGTATGCAGGTTGCCCGGGGAAGCTCTGGCTGCTCTGGAAGTGTTCAAGAACAGGTTGGATGGGCTTGGAGCAATCTTGTGTAGTGGAAGGTGTGCCCATGGCAGAGGGTGGAATGAAACGCTGTTTAAGGTCGTTTCCAATGCAAACCATTCGGAGATTCTATGATTCTAAATGTTCTTTTCCAGCTCAAGTAAAGGTGCCTCATCCACCTAAGTCAAGACCTTTTTTTTTCTTAATTGATAATTTTGATGAAGTGTTATTGTACCAAGCTCCTACCAGCCCCTGACAGAACTGTGTTGTATCCATAGCATTAGAATTTGGAAATCAGTACTCATTTTCTACCTCCGTAGTTACTGGGGCCTTGGTCTATCTTTCAGTTCTGTTTATGCTCCATGTAATTAATGACATTTGTGTTAACTCAGTGAGCAGAGCATCTGTCCTTCAGTCTGGGCTCTGATTCTTTGGGAATTGTTTCTAATTTAAGATTGGTGTGAGGCAGGAACTCAGAACTGACCATATTTGCAGCTCAGTGTGAGCAGTGACACTCCTCTGAGGGAGTAACTTCCTCTCACTTGTCACAACATTTGTATTCCACTGTTACTGTCAGTGTCTGTTATTGGTATTTTGAGGTTGACATGTGAGCATTTGCCTTCAGCCTGTAAAATTGGTTCTGCCTATGGCCTGACAGTAATGGTTTTTGCTGAGTTTCTCCTAAGACTCTAGAATTCTGGAGGGTGAAGTTTCTCTTTTGCAAAGTGCAGTCTCATATCTGAGTTTTTATGTAGGTGGTAAGTGCTTTAATCTTGTTTTGCACATTGTTTTTATTAATAGCTGTAGTGGTTCCCAGTGGTTGTAGGATAACTGTTATGTAAGATAAAATTGGAAGTGTTCTGCAGCCTTCATGTGCCTGGCTGCATTAACATTAACAGTGGATTAACTGCCTCCACTGGAGGTAAAGTAGATAATTAAATAACACCACAATTACATGGCATATGAAAGTGAGAGTTGGCTCTCATATAATTATATGAGATATAAGATAATATATATAATTATATAAAATTATTATATTATCTGTAATAGTTATTTATTGTATTATATAATATATGACATAATTAATTATAATATTATAATTCTAAGAAGAGAGCCTGATGACAGATTTTGTGATATGTTTCTGCTCACAGTTGAAATAAATGTGCTTTTGAGCATGGTCTCCTAAAGTGCTGCAGTCCCAGCATAGGCAGGAGCTTCTCACAGTGGTTTATCAAACACAGAATGTAGCGGTGGTTCAAGCCCAGAGAGGGGTCGAGCTCCCTCTGTCCCTCAGTTCATAATGGTATTTTCGTATCTCCCTCTCTCCTCCCTTCCTCCTTCCCAATTGGTCCCTTTGTCCCTCCCTGGTTCCTCCCCCATGCCGTTCCGGGATTGGTTGTGACCCTCAGAATAAAAGTCTGGTGCCGGGCTGAGTCCGGGGTCTCTCGCCCTTGACCCCAAGCACCTGACCACCGTGTGACCGCGTGTCTGATTGGGGTCCGGGTGAGGGAACACTCTCTTTGCAGCACTCCGGCCTTTGGGGACAGCGTGGCTGCCGTCCTAGGGAATCGCAGCTCGCGGCTGGGGGAGAGCGTCCCCGACTGCACTGAACCTGGCACTCAGGGACGCTGGCAGACACCACCGACGAGCTGCTGACCGTCCCTGGTGGTCAGCTGGTCCAGCCCACGCGACCGGCCGACAACAGAACAAGTATTTAGTGAAGGCACAACAATATTGATAGGGATGTGTGACAAGTGGACAGGGAGATAATGAGCTGAAAGTTATAAAACCCATCATGTCCCAAAATCCAAACTGTTCTTATTGTAGTCTGACAGTTGAGATCACAGATACATCCAGGGTAAAATGAATTCCAAATTCAGTGTTGAAATAGCAGAATTTTTGATATGTCATCATGTCACGAATGGATGTGGGAGTTTAGGTGAACCCTGCTTCCTGCCCAGGCCTCTGGCAGCAAACAGTAACCTTATTGAGATGGCCAGCACCCCAAAACACACTCTCGTTCATAAGTTCTTTTAATAATGACTGATTCTGTCTATTATAAAGGAAATCATTTATTAATAGACAAGAAAACTAACAGACCTGACTTAAAGTAGACCAATACTACACAGGAATAAAAACTACAAGTAGATTAACATACAGTGCACAATAAGGTACTTACAGCTAGTGAAGAAATAGTATAAGCTTAGGATTCAATGTATCTTACCATCCAATGCTGGTGGGGCACACATGGAAGTCCTTTCCCTCAATCTCCAGAGAAGTAACCATGAAACCTGAGTCCAGGCTTTGGGGAGAAGTTCAAACACTTTCATGGTGTAAGAGGCTTCTGCATCAGTGGTAATTCGTGTATCTTTTATAGTGTAAAAACTGTGATTCTCAAGTCAGCAATTTTTTTTTTAATCTCTTCCCACATGCATCTGCTCTCAAGACTAGGATGTTTACTCTTAGCTGAGGCTTGGGCACCACTGGCATCAGAGGTGACCTCTGCTGGACCTTTTAACCCTTGGGTTATCTTGTTAGGTGCCAGTTATCCGTTGCATTCATTGAGGGGGGGATGGGGGGTGAGGATGTCCTGCCACACATCAGCAATAACTGAATACACGTGTATGCAGATGTACTGTGTTATCCTGAAAGGAGAATAATCCTGAATTTAAGATTATTCGTTCAGACCTTTCTCCCTTACACTCCAAAAGATATATAGAAAATCTTATTAAGTACTTGTAATCAGTATAGAGTATAGAGAATGGCTTTTTGCTAATAGTTTATTCAGCAAGCGGAGCATTCCTCTTCAGTGTATTCAAACAGCATACACTACTAGTAGTGGGGATCCCCATCAGAGAAATAAATCATCATCTTGTAGTTGTCTCAGCAGCAAGGAAGTCCCAGCTACAGGTTCTTAAGGTGTAGCAAACAGGTCTTCTAGAGATCATGTGGAAGCTCTTCTCAGATCAGCTCTAGTCAAGGACCCAAGCTCTAGTCCCCACAGGGAAATTAAAGCCCAGCACAACAGGTTTCATCAGAGAATTGGGTAAATGCATAAGATGTGGCAAGAGAATAGCTGCTTTGCATGCTACAGTTGGTGAAAGTGAGGGTGGCTTGTTTGGAGTTTGATCAACAAATTGGAATTAGCGAAGACACTAAAAGTGAGGCAGTAGTTGAAGATAGTGAAAAGCAATAGCGATGGTGATGTGAGATGTAAAACTCAGAAAGCAATTGAAATAAAGCATGAGAAGAAACTAACTTCAGGCAGCTGTTAGCAAAAAGTATGGATCTGTATATTCAGTAATAAAAGTTTCTTATATGTGGTGGTTTGGGGAGGGAGGGGAGAACCATTTAGTATTCAAGGTCATTTTGCTGTTGGGTTAAATCTGTTGAGTTCATCTTACTGTTATTGTTAGGGCTAACACTCAGGCATGTTATCCTGCAGGTCTAGCAGGCCAGGGGGCTGCGATCTTAAATTGCAGTATTAAGAGGAATACGGAGTTTGTTGGGCTGTCCATCACTGGCACCGCTGCCACAGTTAAAGCTTCGGCTCTGACTGCAGCCTGCTGCTGTTCTGCAGCCACAAGTAGTAGATCACCAAGCACAGATGGCCTCACTGCCAGGGATGTGTGGAGTCTGCAGTCCCCTTGCAGGCTATTCCCTCTCTGTGCTTTCTCCATTTCACACAGCTAGTCTGGAGACAGTGGAATGAATTCTCATGCTACCAACCATTTTATCTTGTGCTCACTGAGGCTGAAAGCAGAGAGCAGAGCTGGAACAAATAGTGGGAGTGAAAGTAATGATTGAGCTGTTAGAAGGGAGGCTGGGCTGATGCTTCATGAAATAGGGCATCACCATATTAGGAGGTTTCCTGTGCTTGATGTGTCTGCACCCAGACTGGCAGGGGCCCTGATTCCTGCAGAGCTGCTGTGCTTGAGCTCTAGAGCAAAATGGGATGATGCTGTCAGTATATGCAGGTATTAATTTGTCCTTGTTCTTGTAGCATCACAAGCCCTGTCCATGCTTCATGTATTTATCCATAGAATGGCCCTGAGGGTACAGCTGTGCTGAGCTAATGTTATGGATACCCTTTAAAATTTCTTGCTAAGTGTAATGGCTGAGGGCCCACATTTCCTCTCCACCAGCACACGGCCATCTTCTTGTTTATTTCCCCATTCACTGCCTCATCCTTACTCTTTTGTGAGTATCTCCAAGAGCTGCAGAGCAACAGCAGCTCACCAGAATGCTCTGGATAAATAACAGTGGGATACCTGCCCATACTGTTACCTGAGCACTTTTACTGGCAGCATCTCATTTTAATTTTTACATTTTCATTAAGTACCTTTAAATCTTTCTTTAATGCTGCCACACGAAATTTAAAGCAGTGTGCCACCAACATCTGCCATTAGGAAATTCATAGTGCTGGCAGTGAGGCAATGCAGAGGTTGTGGTGACAGAGCAGCTAGAAAGATCAAATTCGGCTTATTGCTACTGGGAGACTAAAGTTGCACAAGTCTTTTTTATAAGCATCTGAAAATACTTAAAAGAATGGGTTTGAAGTGCCATTTTAAGCCAGAGAAGCTTTATTACTATTTTTCTGCATGTGTTGAGGCATTTGTCCAGAGCTTTCCACTAGGTTACAAGAGAAGGATGCAGCAGCAGTGACTAGCTAGTCCTACTTTGCTGCCCTTTGGATGCTTGAGACTGAAAATGTGACTGAAATTTCCTTTCTTTTTCTTTAAGCACATAGAGAGCAACGAGTGTCCAGCCCAAACCCATCCGCTTGGTTACAGCTTTTGTAACTAGCTGCGTGGTTACAGCTTTAGTCAGTAGAGGGAGTATGGATACCTGGGTTAAAGCCACATAGGTCACCTGTGACAGCCAAGAGAATTTACTTTCTCCTAGAATTCCTCTTTTGTCTGCAAAATCAGGTAAATTCTCTACACATAGATTTTTCCTAGATGCCAAAATGCAGCTCTTGGCTCCTAACACTGTTGATGAAGCTGAAAGCGTAAGAGAGGGGAATGGTCTTTGTACTTGCCATGCTTTTCTTCTTATGCAGTCTCCCTGGGAGCAGTTGTCTATTTGCCCCTGCAGCTAGGGCTGGTATGGAACATCACCTTTTCTCCTCTGTGTCAAAATCATATGTTACCATTAGTGACTGTAGCAGGTTTCTGTTTACCTCCAGGGAGGACACAGCCTCCACCTTTTCACCGAGGAAGCTGAGAAAGTGACTCTGCATGACTTACTGCCAAACACAGATGTTGCTAAGAGCATCCTGCAGAGCAAGTGCTTGCTGGGGCTCCTTTGTGTAAGGAGAAGGATTTTGATGAAGAAGAAAGAAGCTAATGGCTCTGTGAGCTTTTTGCTTGAAGACTCAGCCCCAAGCTGTTGCAGAACCAGAGGAGTAATTTGGGGGCTCTGATGAATCCAAGAGTTTGAAATGGAAGTAGACAATCTGGGTTAATCTATTCTTTTACCAGTGTGCCACTCTCTTTGTGTTTTCAGATGTCACACTTGGTCTCTGTTTCCCATAAAAATGGGAATGTGGACTGGCTTAATTTATGTTTATCAGAAACTTCAAAAGAAATTTGCAACAGATTTGATATAAAGTGGATTGTTTTAATGTTACAGTATTGGTTGACTTTTGGTCAGACACCATGCAGCCACGATACAGCACAATACTTCCAGAGTGCATCCAGCATTTGTACTTTCCTGTGCTCATTCCTTGCATCAGCAGTCTGGGAACATTCTCCAGTGACTGCCCCTAATTGGTACTGCATGACATTATGTAACCCATTTAAGCTGTATCTAGTCTCTTAAATGCTGGGCAAAATTTGATCAGAGACCTTTTTTGGCTGAATGCAACCGAATAAATCTTAACATTCATCTGCATTCATTTTGTACATGTTACCGATGGAAATGCAATAATGTTGTTGTTTATCAACAGTCCAGGACTTACCAGGCTGTGGAGCTCTGGATTCATTCAAGTCTGCAGAACATGGATTTAGAAATATCAGAAGGAAGAGCTGCTGTATTCCAAGTCATCAAATTCATAAAGAAAAAAGGAGGAATTTAGCAAAAGGTTAAGGTAAGGGCCAAGTCTGGTTTGATTTAGAGTGCTCATGATAGAAGTGAGAAAAATCTGACAAAAATAAAAAAGGTGTTATTATCTTCAGATCTCTGTGTGCACCAGTGATTTTTTTACTCCAAATGTTTTGTGTGGTTTTGCCTAGATGAGGAATGAAAAACAGGACTTGTACTCTTAAGGTCTGTTTTAGTGGCTGCATATCAATTTGGGATTGAAATGATAACTTGGTCTATTAAGTCTAGAGCCAAATACCAAAACATGCAGTTGATTGTCCAAGGAGAAAATGGCTTGTGAACCTTTCCTTAGTCTGGGAGAACATGAAAGGACACAGTTCTATGTTAGTGGGTGAAGGTGTATTCTGGTTTATGGGGTTAAAGTCCAGTAAAACCTAGGTGCTGCATGAGCTGGCACTGCACAGGTAGAGTTGGCCCCAGGGCTCCAGGCAGCCTCTTTCCAAGGAGCTGTGACAGGACATTCCTGTGCAGGTAAGCCTTTGTTTATTAGCCCGGCAATCCAGTCTCCCCTCCACCTGGGCTAACTCCCTAAATTTAAGGCTGCTTCCCTAAATTAAACCTTAATTAGGTTCACTGTATCCTTCAATTTAAGAGATTGTTTTTTTATTGTTTCCAGTTATCACAGAAGGTTGAGAAATGGGGGAGAGGAGAAGTTTCTCTTTCTTGCATTAGTCACCTGGGCTGTGCCGCTTCCAAGTGAACAAATCCTGTCAGAGCATGCCTTACGGAGTAAGGGGGACTCACCTGCAGGTTTGAACACAGTCAGGTTGGAAAACCTCCTGGTGTTTAGTCACTTTCCTGAAAATGCCTGATTTCCCTGCAGCCTGGTTGCTCTTTCTGCTTACCTGTAAAGTGGTGGTTTCCTCTAAAACATAAACACGATAGGAAAGGGCACTAAATTCTAATATTGGGAGAGCGCCATTGAAGCAGCAGAGTCATTTGTCACTTCATTGTTGCATTTAACCATTATGTAAGAAGCCAATGAGACAGGTTGCCTATCTAGTATCAGTAAATATTGCTTTAATGGCAATAGAGTTAACCTGATCAATTAAACATTAGCTTATATAGCTCTTCTTTTGTATTTTTAAACCTGTACTTCCTCAAAGCAGCTTTAACTGTAGCAGGAGGGGAAATCCTTGTATCAGTCTCCTTTGTTCCATGCACCCAGAGCACAACAGAGCACTTGGGTTGCATAGAAGCTGCACTGATTCAGCATGCTTGGTTGTTTGCAGAGCTTTGATGCTGGAGGGGTAAAAAGATTCTGTTAAAATTGGTTTGGAGAAGTCTGAAACCATTTCGTACATATGGGTTGTTGATTTAATTTAGGGGTGGTTCTTTTGCGATTTTTGTTATTTTTAAAATTTTTATCTGCAACAGTATGCTTAGGTGATGCTTGCACTGAGAGAATTATTTCTTTCTCCCCTTACCCCTATACCATAAAGAGCACTTTAAATATAAATTTTCTTTTTTTCTAATCACAACACATGTCATTATTAATTCATATATTTTTCTGCCTCTTCTCATGTGTGTGGGTTTCTATTGTGTTGGTTTTTTCCCCTTCCTTTCCTTCTGACTGCCCCGCTATGACTTGTTTCTCATTTGCTCAGCCCTACAGGGGAGGTATTCTGAGGGCTAATATTCATTAGGCAGTAATTAAAGCAATGAAGCAGGGATGTTAATGTAAAATACTACATTTCTTCTGTAATTTTCAAGAGATACCTCTTCTGCATGTGCTCTCTGTTAGGAAGTCTGACAGAAAGTAACAGGTTCTTTCCCTGAAGATTCCAGAATACAGGAGGAGTTCAGGCCTCTGAGAAAGTTTTTGTTACAGTGTCCTATGCAAAGTAATTAAAGTTCAGAACTGGTCATTGCTGATGGAAAGGCTCCTGAGGTGAGGCACAGCCAGTGCTGGGTGTTGGGTTTGAGCTGTGAGGGACTGATGGTTGTTCCTCTACATGCAACTAGAGATGACAAATGACACCTGCACCTTCACATCATCTTCTCAGGAAAGCAAAGGATAGCAGAGAATTGTTTTCTCTACTGATATTAAGGGTGGTCTATTGGGGACACAAGGAAATGGAAGAGGGCTATCTGGGAAGATATCTCTTTTCCCAGGAAGGTACTTATCTGGGCTCAAGTGTGGTCCTATTCTGAAGGCACTTGCAAAACAATCTTTAGAGTGATGTAATTTTGGGACATGAGAGGAGCGTGGAAAAGTGGGGAGAGGAATTATCCAGAGAACTCTGGGAACATAAGCAAGAGCTTATGCAAGTGGCTGGGGTAAATATTAAACTCTCCCAACCAAACCTTGGAGGGATCCCATCCTGTAGTGCATCCATACTGACTGTACAGCGTGGATTCCCCTAAGGCAGTGACCCCCTGCAGGATCCCCACTGCATGACACCAGCTGAATTTGCTCCCTCATGCTCAGGGTCACCACACAGGACATTCTGGGTGCAGTTTACCCTTTGTGATCCTCCTTTCTCCCACGGCAGGCAGGCTGGAAGAAAGCAGCTTCCATGTTTCAATCCTGAACCCCTGCCCCTCCTTCTTGATGTCCTGGACACTTGCCAGCCTGTGACCAACTGTAGCCAAGAAATATTTACTTCCTGTTTTTTCTTTTGCTTAGACCTCCAGAGGCCTCGTTTTTCATGAATAAAATATGAGCTGTTCCCTTGGAGCCATGAAGGGAGGAAACCACTGCCAAAGCTTTTTATTGCTTTGGTTGCTGATGCCTCCACCCTCACTGGCAAGGAAAACAGAGGACAGAGGAAAGGGCTCGAGGGTTTAGTCCAGTGACTGTTTGCAGTGTGAGCTGCGCTGTCTGGAGCCAATACTGAGGAACAGCTGACTTTATAATATCTTATTTCAAGCAGCTTGTAACTGAGGAATTAAAATGTTTAAGTTTTAACAGAAATTTTTGGTTATCTTTTTTTCAAAGCATAGCTAATGCTCAGTTTTCAGTCTCTTCCCAACCTTTTTTCTCCTCCTTCTCCTTCTCCTCCTTATCCTCCTCCTTCTATTATTTGTCCAGGTGAATGTAGAATTGTATAATCCCTTGTCATAACTGAATCACACCTTGATTTTTCCATATCCCGAGTTTATCAAGATTCTTTTGCATTAGCTTAATTTTTCTTGCAGCTCCTTTTGTCTTGGCATTTTGTTCAGATTTAATAGACAGGATATGGAAAAGATAATATTGAATAATAGTGTTTACCCTGTTGGTTACTGTGCTCAAGCTCCTATTTCAAAGACTTAATGGATGAGGTCAAATACTACTTTCTTACCCATATGAATAAATACCAAAAGTATTTACTATTGTTTTTATTTTTTTTTTTCCCTGGGCTTTGGGAGCTATTATTCCCTAAACATCATTTGTCCTGGAGATTTCCAGGCTGCTAAGCAAAGCTTTTCATGCAGGTATTTATTTTGACTGTTGGACTGGAACCAGAGCTGAGATCAGAGACTGATTCCCACACCATTTCTGGATACTCCTCAATAATTCTCCTAGGACGGTCCCTGAATTCAGTACTTGTATCAGTTAAGAACAGGTCAGTTTGGTAGATATATTGTTATATAATTGTTTCCAAGTCTGTTCTGGGATTTAGCTTTCCAGTTCTGCATGTATGCTTGTGAGTGATATTTTGATGGAATCTTTACCTGAATGACTAAAAACTTCTTTCATCCAGGCAGCACATTTGCTGGAAAAAACATGCCAATATACATGTGGCAAAACTAAACCAGGAAAGTTTGAAATGCCTTGCCCAAGAAGAGAGAGGTTTGGCCTAGAATGTGGCCTTTGTTCCCTATATTGAGCACATTTGACTTCCTCCTTTAATGACTTACACAAAATTAATTTGTGCAGGGTTTATGCATATTAATAAGCATGTCTATATGCATGTATTTACATGCTTATACATGTGAGATATTTGTGTATGACACTGTATAGGTTTGGTTAAATACAAGTTGACCAATAGCTCAGAAAAAGGTCTTAGATGTTGAAAAATATTACTTTTAATCCCTAAACGTGAAATGAAGATTCCCCCACCCCTGCAATGGTTTTTTGGTTATTATTTGGTTATCTCATCCAATTCTCTGTTAAATTAAACAAACAAAGTTGTTCAAGACATTTGCTCAGTATTTCAGTTGTCATTAATGTAAAATACAGTTTATTGCTGCACTAGAGGAGGATTCTTAATCAGGCAAGGTGCTTCCCAAGCAGTAGGGCTGTATAAACTGTGTGCTCTAAGTCTAAAGGATAAAGGTGCTGAAAGGTCACAAAATGTTACATACTGTCATTAGGGTGAATGTGAGCTAGGCTTGAGCTGTTGCTTTCTCTGCCTTCCCAATATTCATCTCCTGTTGATGGGCGATACAGCACCACAAATGCCACCTGCACTGAGGTCCTTCACTGCAGGAGACTTGTTGGAGTGGAATAGAGAAATGCAGAGCTGTACACACAATCTTTGTTGTAAAGTGGATCTATAGCAGCTTTTAAAATGGGCTTGATTGTACAGATTTTTGACCAGAAGCTTCACTGATCTTAACTGCGAGTGGTTTGACCTAATACAACCAGAATACAGTGAAATGCCCTTTATGAACTTCCGTTGTTGCAGTACATTGTAATATCACAACTGTGCTTAGTAAACCTCATCTTAGAATGGAAATATTATTACTTACAGAAAATAACCTCAGGATACAGTGCTACAGCATGTTGTATGCACACACATGCACATCAAGTGAAAGGTGTACAGAGGAACCTGATACACCTCACCTGGTCAATTGTAGGTTATAAATCAGTTTGTTAGAACTGGAATTTTATGGAAATGAATGATTGAAAAGACTTTATTTCCCCAATACATCAGTCAGTGTAAGCAAGGCATTTGACTTCTTTATGCAGCTGGAAAACAGAGTAGAAGGGAGGAATATAATTAGAAAATCCTGTGCTGCAGCAAAGTGGATCTTTCTTGAAGAAATGAAGGATTTAGAAACTAAAATCTTATGCTGTCTTTTAATGACATCCCACTGCACCTCAAAAAATATAACACAGGGAAAGGCTTGATCCTGATTAGGGAACTGCGCACCTGCAAGCCACAGCACAGCAGCGCACACTTGTGGAGCTGACTTTCATGGTGTGATCAATTAATTTCCTGAACATTGCTCCTGTATGTGGAGTTAAACCTGTACATATGACTTTTGCTAAATTTGGGCTGTGATTCCCTGTTGAAATCAGCAGGCTGGGAGCACAATGTGCTTCCCAGCACTGGGTGCTTGGATGAAGTTTCATGGCAATGGGTGACAAAATCATCTCTCTCACTGAGACAAGCCCACAGCCAGCTGTGGGATGTAGGTTGTGGAGCTGGGAAGTGACTGCAAACTCTCTGTTGCTGCAGAGATCAGGGACTGGCTTCCAGGAGAGCTGGGTGGCAGCACATCCTTGCTGAGTGCTTGGCTTTGGCAGTCTCCAAGCACAGTTCCTGTGAAAACAAATGGCAGAATTGTTGTGGGACAGGTCTTGTGTTGGAAATGACACTTGCCTCCTGCAAGCCCACACTGGTACAGGAGAAGTATTTCACCCTTCTGTCTGCTTCTGGGATATAGGCTTACAAGAGTTTTCATACACATGACACCTCTCAAAACAGCACAGTCCCAAGGCAGCAATGATGGAGTGAACCCAACAAGGTTCTACTTTCTTTTCATCTGCTGCCCAGATTGACCTGGTTATGTACTTCTAGATCTACCAGAGACAAAAACTGGTCTTTAAATATAGTGATATGTAGTTTTGTTGTTTTTTTTTGCAAGGTGGGGATAGGGAGAGTGAAACTGCCCTGCAAGTCTGGAGTGCTGTTTACAGGGGTTAACACTAATGTCCTCTTTATGTTCCATGGAAATAACTTCAGGGCTTCAGTCACATCAGCCCTGTGAAGGAGGATCTGCATGAGCCGGGGATTCAAAGTAGAGAAATTGTTAGACTTCAACTGCTTGGCTATTGGGACCTGAAAGTCACTGCAGTATGTCATTCGCAAGGCAATTTTCTCTGGAAGTGTGATATGGCTTTGTTTTACGACCCTGATGTCATAAAATATTAATAATCTCTTAAATCTACCCCACTTGCAAATAAAAAAACCCCAATAAGGTACAATCATTTGTTTGGATTTTGGGTTGGTATTTATAGTCTGATTAAAAATCACAGCTTCTGGTGTGATACATAGGTGTAGATGCAGTAGGTTTCTCTGCCAAACTTGCCTGGATACAACAAATAAATTAATTTCAGTCTCTTGGGAGGACAGCTGTTTCCATGACATTTTAAGCCCAGTTTGTAAGTATCTTCATCTCTTTTCTTAGCATGCTAAATGGGTATGATGTGGCTTAATTCATATTTGTAGGTGTTTTGCACACACACAAAAAAGGCTCTATTAATTTCTTATTTCCTTTCTTCAATAAACATCTCAGATAGTATGCTATTTCTGTTCTGTTGCCACAAACATTCTTAGAAGTGTTGCAAAGGATGTGAAATGCAAGGTACAAGTGAATTACTGACTGGAACAGACCAGATGCCTGTTCAGGTGAACATGCCCTTTGACAAGCTCACTGTTACTACAGGCTCAAAGAAAAGAGAAACAAACCTTAACTGTGGTATAATGATCGTAGAATCTACAACAATTCTACAATAATCGTAGAATCTGTTCAGAGAAGCTTACTTTTCTTCAACAACATTAAGAGTTGTCTCATACTTTTAAATTCTAATTAGAATTAACATAGCTACTGCTGCAATATAACTATCTTAATTACCTTTAATATATTCTGGCATTGAAATCCACAGGATAATTTACCTTAATTGCATTTTCTCACTTGTTAACTTTATATGTGGGGTTGTTTTTAGCTATTAACTTTATAGTTGTTGTGTATTATATTGAATTTGTCTGTCAATACTTAGGACTGGGACAGAGAAGGCAGCATGAGCTATTTTAATGTGTGCCTTCCCCATTCATTCTGATGAGCTCAAAGCACTTCACAGATCAGGTCAGTATCATTGTTCCTCATTTGCTGTTGTGAAAGCAGTTGTTGAGGTGGAGGGAGTTCCCATTTTACACCATCAGTAAAACCAAAAACTAGATTAGAATCGAATTCTCATGTCCCTGTACAGTGCTCTATAGAAAGCCACACTGGCAACATTCTCACAGTGATTCTTTCTTACTGGAACATACAACACAATTTGTGTGGAATTAATACAACTAAATGGACAGGAAACTGAAGAAGTATGTGCAAGTTCCTGGATCGGGGTTATATCACAGCATTTGACAGCCAAAATCCATGTTATAAAGGATTTTCTGTAATAAACATTCTAAAACGAAAATGAACACCTGGCAAAGGATCAAGCTTTCTCCACCTTTCTACATCTGTTTTAGCAAGGCTGGGATTTCTGGGAGTTGACGCTGCCCTGTGTTCCTGGCAATCACTGCAGCAATATCCAGTGGGTGAGTGAGGTAATTTTGCAGGGGCATCTTGCTACTCCCCTGTCACAGAACATAATATTTCTGCATAAAGAAAACCTTCTTTTTATAAACGTTTTCTTTAAACCTTTTACCATCTTACCGAGAATTGACATCAGGGATCAGTGGATGGTTCTCCAGTGCTTTCCCGGTGATGGGATAACAGCCTATTCTGTCAGTACTGAAACATGACGTGCTGAGGGTTTGAGCTGTGTATTTATGCCCTGCCCATTGCTGTGGTATTTAAATTAGGTCAGACATGGTCTTTGGTTGAAACCTCTCATTAATTAAAAACATACATTTTTTGGCAGGAAGCAGAGGGCAGTTAGTTGTACTGTTAATAGCCTCCCTACCTTTTCCAGACTCCTTCTGCCTTACACAGGAAAATTGCTACTATTCTGTACCTCACATACAGCTCTGGCAGAGCTCATTAATGTGGGACTTATATCACACCCACTACACAAACCTATTTGGGACCAACTGGCTCATCGGCTGCTTTAGTGACTGGAAATCCTTGAACTGTAGGTGATCCTGTGTGGGACTGTGGGCCTTTATGCTCCAATTTTCTCATCTGCAAATTGTTACAAAGATTGTTTCTTGTGTGCCTTGTGATCCTCTGGAAAAGCATTCCCTATGTTTAATTACAGTGTCAGAGCCTTTTCAAGGATAGTTTTGCATTTCTGGAGAATTAAAGGCTGAGAAGCTGAACTGGATGTTTCAGTGGTCAGTGCCCACAGCCACACCAGCAGTCCAAACCATGTCTGGACACTGCCTGCTGAAGACATTTTAAAAGCCTGTCTTTTCTCTTAAGTGTCAAAATTGAAGCCTCATTCCCCTTCCTTTCTCCATTAAACACAGCTTTGGTCGTAGGTACTGAAATATTTTTTGAAGTCCTGGTCAGATATAGGAAACTTTTTCATCCTGGCTCCTCTCCCTCAGCTTTGGTCTTCTAACATGCTCCAGTTCATGCAAAGGAAACGGGACTCTCCTGCCTCTCACAGTACATTCTGTAGCCCTGCTAGAAAACGTCTAGTGCTCCTATTGGGTCTGAAAGAGTCTTTGTGGCAAGGCCCAAACAATAGGGAAATAAACAGCTTTTTTTTTTTTTCCTCACAAAGTACAGACTGGCTCCAATTTGTTACAGAACCTGTTTGACCAGGTCAGAGAGCACAACTTGACACCCCTGGTAATAAGAAGAAAGGTCAGATGGCTTGTACTTGGAGCAGCAGCAAAAGAGGGGAATAATTTTTTGACATTCAATGAAAAATATTGATCCAGAGGGAAATTTGATTTGCAATGCGCAGAGACTGAGCTTGAAGGGCTTGCAGGCATGTCTATGATGTTTTGACAACTGGAAAAATGCAGAGCTGCCCTGTTATGGGGGATCGTTGTCTCCCTGTTTTTTGGAGGATACACAGAACTATACAGAGAATTATCAGAGGCTTTACGAAACAGGCTATGCTTCACCTAATCAGTAGAGTGTAGGACACTACACTGGGAGCTGTAAGGCTGGCTTTCTTCTCTGGATTGAACGTGTATAAAGAGAAGTGAATTAACTGAATGAAGAACATGATAATGCCCAGGATCTGGTCACCTGGATTCTGTGTGTTAGAGGGGCCTTTGGACAATAAACTTGTCCCTCTCAAATTTGATTCCAAATCTACAAAATATAGGTGTTTTTTGCTCACCTTTGAGGTTGGGAGGCTTACAAGTCTCTTTAGCTCTATGCCAACCTGGGTAAGTGCAACTGGAAGTTGCCCCAATTTTTGAAAATGAACTAAGCAAAGGGCAGTCTGATCTTCAGTATTGATTAGACAAGCAAAAAGGTTTAGGACAAGAATAGTGAAAGTAAATACGTGGTACTGTGCTGGAATGGTTTATTCACCACTTAACCTCTGTTTTTTTGCTGTTGTTCCCTGCCACCCATGAATAAGATGTTATGCTCATTACTGCCAAATCTCCCTTCAGTCTCTCCACACTCTGATCCTCCTGTATTGCTTTATTTCTGTCATGCTTATTTGTAGATGTTTGACTCCAAAATGCAGATGTTGGCCAACATATTTCTGTTTCAGTTGGATGATCACAGATATGTTATTTCTTCTCTCTATGACTCATTTACTTCATCTGTAAAGAGGAGCTTCATCTTCAGATGAAAGACTAGCAATAATCTACTGACTTAATAAAAGAGCTGTTCCAAGTTCTCCACTGCCAGTGTGAACTTGCGTAAGTCATTTGGACAAACATGGTATCAGAGGACAGAATTTCAGAAGGCCTTCACTTAATGTATGCTGAATTTCTTTGAACATCCACTTGCCTTTGGGCTCATGGACAGCAAAGAGTCTTTGTGATGAAAATGGCAGTATTTCTTCAATTGTGCAGCATCGTCCATTTTATTGGTGTTTGTTTGGAGTGCTGTCCCACATCCCTCAGAATCATTGCTACTGCAGCAAGGTAGTTTACTTTTAAAATGTAGAACAACAAGAACGAGACTGTGCTAATAATTAAACTATACTGATGGTTAAAGTTTAAGTAACAGTTAATGTACTAATTTCAGTATAGGAAATACACTAAAAAGGTAACAGCTCCTCTTGATCTTCATAATTAATGAGAACTGCCATGATCCTTCAACATATTTCCACCCACACTTTCTTTTATGTTAAGAAGTATACAGGAACTCACAGCAGTCAGCTGGTAGAAAGCCTTTCACAAAGCACTTTCCAGCACACTGCACAAGCCACGTGTGCTCCCCTGAAGGGTCTTGGAGCCAGATCTTGCCCATGTTGCATCCTGGCCAACAGTCTCATTTCTTTCAGTAAAACAGAACAAAGTGAGGCCTTCAGACAAGAGCATACCCAGCACACACGTCTGAGCTATGTGTACCCAAATAACCACCATCAGCTGTGCTGAGCGTTTCTGGAAGGGAGATGAGTGGGATTCTCATCACTTAACTTTAAACATCTCATTTGGCTAGCTCTCGAATATTTCTTTAATTCGTGGATGGAAGAGAGCATTATTAGAGAGCAGTTAATCCATTTTAGGTGTCTACAGTACCATGAGGGGAATTCCACCCCAGTGCCTGCTCCTATGCACTCATTATATAGAAAGTCTAGACAGTTTGCTCGGACATAAATGTCTGCAGATGAGAGGTTTCTCTCACCTATCTAGACAGAACAGAATCTGCTGGATATTAGAGGCTTTGTGGTGGCTCTGGGTCAGATAACAAATGCCTGAAAATATGTTGCCACTTGGCTGAATCATTGCAACTATGCAAGATCTTAATTTTAATTTAAAGACTGTTTACAAGACGTTTTTGAACTTTAGTCTTGGCCTAGAATGACTAAGGCCTAAAGCAGCCACTGATCCTCAAAATAAGAAGGTCTTTCAGCAGCTCTGTAACCAAAGGAAAAAAACAGCTTTTCTTTAGATCACTGCTTTAATCTTGTTTCTCCCACCAATCCTGGCATTTCGTGTTGTGCCCCTAAATGCAGCAATCTATTTATAGTGTCAGCCTGAATGAACAGTAGGAGCATATGCTGTCATTGCAGCTGTACCTTTGAGGCACTGGAAATCACATAACTGAAAGTTGACAGTAATGAAGTTGCACAATATTTTCAAATGTAGTTTCTGCCACCATTGGTTCCCACAGTACATAGGCAGGAATTTCTAGGCATGTGGTAGGGAAAAGAATGAAGGGATGCAACTCTGAAGCCATTGTTGTCATCTGGGGTTTTGATGTCACCCCTTCATGTGGCCTATATGTGAACTGTCACCTTTAAAAAGTTGCTGCCTTTGGGGAACAAGTGCAGGATCAGGGTGTTAGGGTGGGTAACTTACTGGTATGTGACAAGTTGAGTGTCTTATCAGCTCTTTGTGGAGAGGTGCTTCATCTCTTGTTGCTGGTGAATAAAATGGAAAGATACTTGAACATTTTGGCTGTCTTTATTTAAACAATATAGATAACAGCAAAACACAAAATGTTTCCTCTTTTTGTTTCCTAGATGCAGGTGTAACTATTCCCTTGTTTTTTTCATTACATTGTCTGTGTAATGCTAGAGTTTGTCAGAATAATTTAAAAGAAAACAACAGTGAAGTTTTTTAGAGATCCCAACAGCTAATGCAAATACTCATCAAATCACAATAATGGATGAGTAAAGTGGAGACAGTTTTGACTATCTGTGAAAAGCCACTTTTCAAAACGAGGTATCACAGAAAACAAGAGGATAGTAGTGTTATCAGGCAAATGTGATAGCCCAGAGATGTCAGAGATCACATACCACCTCTCTATACATAATGGTTTAAATAAAGTCATGACTCTGCTCACCCATGTAAAATTAACAAGTCCTCACATCTTCACAGGCTGAAACGGAAGTGTTTCCTGTTCTCTCCTATGTCTGGGACATCAGTGCATTGTTGTTTGCCTGTACACAAGCAAGGCCCTGTGAATAAATAAATAGTTATTGGGAAATAGCAGCATCTGTGGGATGATGGAATGTCAACATTTATAGTCATCCTGAAGCTTTGTGACAAGCAGGTACAACAAAAGCTGAGGGACAGCTTTGTGGGAGAGCACTTGATAGAAAAGACACAAATTCAAGTCTACGGGCATTTCAGCCACATCACTGCCAGAGCTCTGTCCCCAAATGATCTTTCTTGCTCTCCCTGGAAATTCCCCTGAGAAAGTTTAGCCAGAGAGGCAGATTTGTCAAAATGATTCAAGGAAATTACTTAAGAGCTGTGAAATTTTTTCTAGTTTCATCGTATTGAAGCCAGTGGGCTTGATTCTCCTCCCAGAGCTGCTGTGTGTACCGCAGATTACTGGCAAGCAAAATACAACCCCAGACTTGTTGACCTTCTTTGTCATCATGTAGACACAGGGATGTAATTTAAACATTTATGTGGAAGTTCTTTTTACTAAGAACAAGTTAGTGTATATAAGATTAAGCATAAAATTGTACAACTGATCAAAAATGAGGTTTAACTTCTAAGCAATTCCTGATTTGAAATCCTACCCTGAAGCACCTGAAAATATTAAAACGGATTCTTTTTTTCAGAACTGCTTTAAATTTACACTCCTCCTTACCAAATGTATGTCTGCATGTAAAGCTGTTTGTTCATCTCACAAAGGAAGGTAACCAGTACACAAGCAAGGCCACTTGGATAAGGAAAGAGACTTGGACCTAAGGACTGACTGAGCTGGCAAATCAGGGGTGGAGCAGGATGGAGAAATGAGAGGTCCTGTTGGAGTCCAAGCCTTATTCAACAGGCACCTTCTCAACTAGCTCTTCTCCTGGCAACATACTGTCTCCATAGGCAACTACAGATTAGAGAAGAGACAAAAATTCTTGTATCCAGAACTGCAAAGCAATGGCTCGAGCTTGGATGTAGGAAAATGTCAGGGAAAGACAGTGAACTAGCAGCTGAAGCAGAAGTGTTGAAGTCAGGTGGTTCAGGTTCTATTTTTGGCATGGACCAGCCATTTCACTTCTCCTTACTTTGGCTTCCCCTCTGCAAAATGAAAAATGAGGATGCTTACAGCTGCCTTCAGGGGCTGGATCATCTTGCTAGGGCCAGGACTGTCAAATCTCATATTCTGGATGATGCTTTCTTAACCTCAGCTCCATTCTTCTCTGCTTTGGTGCCTGTACCTCCTTCACTTCTATCTCCCCTCTGCTTTTTTTGGCCCCCGCAGGAAAAATGGAGCAGAGTCCCAGCAACAAATCTTGGGATTGCTGCTGGCTGGGAACCGTCCTCTGTTTCTGTATACTCTGGGGCCTTCTACCATAGCATCTGATGTGCGAAATCTCCCGGGCTGCCCCTTGAGTGATGCAGGGTGTCTGAAGAGGTAGTAAAGTACATTGAGTAGAGTTATGGCCCTTGTGCAAAGCACTTCCACTCCTGTCTAAATTAGGGATGCAGTTTCAGGGCACAGGCACTAGACAGATGCTGGAACAGGTTCAGAGAAAGGCAGTAGAGCTGGAAAGGGTCTGGCGTACAAGTCTAATGAAGAGTGGCTGAGGGAGATGAGGGGTCTCCTTTTCCTGGAGAAAAGGAGGCTCAGGGGGGACCTTCTCACTCCCCACAACTCACCGACAGGAGGGTGCAGCCAGGTGTGGGTCAGGCTCTGATCCCAGGGAACAAGGGACAGGACAAGAGAAAATGGCCTCTAGTAGCACCAGTGGAGGTTTGGATTGGATATTGTGGAAAATTTCCTCATCAAAAAGGCTGTGAAGCCCTGGCACAAGCTGCCTAGGTCAGTGGTGGAGGGACTTAACAGATGTGTAGAATTGGCACTTGGGGACATGGGTTAGTGGCGGCCGTGTCACTGCCGGGAGAATGGTTGGACTCGATGATCTTAAAGGGGTTTTCCAACCTAAGTGATTCCATGGCCCTACTCCGTCGTATCTCCGTGCAATGTCAGCCCAGGCACGGCTCTGTGAGGGAACAGGAGGAGGTGGTGAGGGCCAAGTGATGATCACCACCTCAGCGCGGCCATCCTGGCTTTGAATGAACGAGCTTCCAAAGCGACAGATGCCTTCTCTTTGCTGCATTCCCCCTTAAATACCGGCTACTTAGGGCTCTCTCCTTTTTTCCAGGAAGCACCACCAGCTCCTCTTGCCTTTCTTGTATCAGTCAAAATCTGTACCACCTAAATTCAGGTGTATTTGAAGAGCTCCTCCTTCCCAGAGCCCCCTCCCAGTGCTGCGGGGAGGGAGGCGGCGGCTGCAGCGAGCAAAAGGTGAATTTACGATTATTTCCGGTTTTAAGGCAGGAGCGCTCGAGGCTGCGGACAGCCAGGAGGAGCCTCCGCGCTTTCTACCCTCTCACCCGGTTTCGGACGGCACCAGGGCCCGGCAACCAGGAGGATTTCGGCGCGGGGCGGCCCCGGACTGGCCTCTTTGTTCGTGTGGACCCGGCCGTGTGCCGGGAGGCAGGGAGGGAGCGGCGGTGCCAGCCTCATATCCTCCCCCAGCCCCGCATCCTCCTCCGCCTCCGCCGCTCCGAGCCGCCGCCCAGATCCCTCCTCCCGGCTCCCCGCTCCCTCCTCCCGGCTCTCGGTTCGGCCGCTCAGGGAGTGTCAGGGCGGCCGCCGGCCGGCGTCGCATCCTAAGGCGTCACCGAACCCCCGGCTCTGCTCCGGCGGGCAGCCCGAGGGTAAGGGGGACGGGGGGAGCGACGGCAGCGCCCGGCCAGCCCTTGCTGCAACAAAGGAGGGATAAATGGAGAAGCGGGAGGAGCCCGGGCAGCGGGGATGCGCCGCTCGGTACTGATGGGAGGCTCGGCCGCCGCGCGCATTGTCCTTGGGCTGGGAAAAGCGCCGAGCATCCTCGGCAGGCCGGCATCCCGGCCGCGTTCCTCGGCTGGGCAGCCCCGGCCGCGGCTGGCGGCGGGAGGGGTTCGGGAGGGTGGGGGGCTGCCGGGGGTGCGCACCCAGCTACAGCCCCAGTCGGGGTGCGGGGTGGGCGCTTGCCGCTGCTCCTGGGTCACGGCAAACGCGCCGCTGGAGCGGCCAGGGAGGCAGCGGCCTGATGCCGTGGAGGTGGGAGTGGGTGTCAGCATCCATGGCTCGGTGCAGAGTGAATTTTGGGTTTGAAGCGGGAGGAAAATTGTCTTTTGTCTTTGGAAAGCTTGACTGCTTGCTGGGCTCAGTCTCCTTGCTCGGTTTTTCTTGTTTAACTATGCAGATATCGACATTAAACACAGCCTGCAGGATCTGATGTGGGTTTTTTGTCTGTTGCAAGATATGCTTCTGAGGAAGGCCCCGGTTGAGCTGCTAGCACTGCCACCGTGCTCAGGTTATGAGCAGCTAGGCAGAGCAGAACTCTGCGCCTTGCATCTTCTGACATGAAACAGCAAAGGGTGTTTGGGGCAGCAGCCAGGGATGGAGGCAGAGGCATGAGTTGTTATCTCCTCAGTATTCAGGCAGGCTGCAGCAGCGTTTTGGAAGTGCTGGGAGACAAAGCACTGTGTCAGCACTGAGTGTTATTTGCTGCTCTGTTGAGTATCAGTCTCACAGGCCTAAAAACCTTGTCTCAGAAACTCATCCTGCTGGAATGGATGTCAAGTTTCACCAGTCCATTTGTTACTGCTGGCTACAAGTGTTTCGTTGAGGGTGACTTGCAACTCAAGAATTGGTCTGTGTGTGGACAGAGATGTATCTGGGGTGCCAGGCCAGGCTTGTTTGCCTTAGCCTTTGCCCAGCTGCCTGCTAACAGCATTCCTCTCCCTATCAGTGCTCCAAGAGAGCCCCATTAATCAGCACAGGCCTGTCATTGCTGGGGTGGTGATGCTTTTGAACATAGTGCAGCTCCTGATCTTAAAGTTGGGTCTGAGATACGGCATTTTAAGGAATTACTTGCCTGCTGTTAGTGCCTGCCAGGGCTTAGGAAGGAGGGAGTCTGCATCAAACAGCTATGTTTGCATGAAAGTTGTCACTGCCTGCCAGAAATCCCTGGGAGTATGGGACTTCAAAGGCTCAGCTCTGAGACATGGCACAAGTGACAACATTAGCACCAGGCACTGCAGCACGGCAGGGAGAAGCTGTGCTGGAGGCCTGCCTATCATCTCGGCAACACTTGTGTGGGGCTTCCTTCAATTAAGGGAAACCTCATATATTTCAAGAGATGTTCTTAGGATCAGTGTGGATGGGATTATCTACTGAGGCCAAGGGTTGGTATGTGCTCTTTCAGCCTTGGAGGCTGCCATAATCTACTCTAGCAAGGAACTTCCTGGTGTGTTTCCTCTTTCTCCCCACTTGTGCTTTTTGGTTTGGCAGAAGAAGTGAGGAAGAACCCAAAGGGGGGTTTTCTGGTGCCAAGCTATGTGTCTCTGTAAGGACATCCAGGCCAATTCTTCCCTTGTGTTACTGGGTGGTTAAAATGGGTCGGGGATGGATTCCACCTCCTGATGGAGGTTGTTGGCTTTGTTTATCAAAATGCTGTCTTTGTCCATGAAACTTAGGGAAATATTTTCCTTTTTTCCCCAAGAGGGTGTTGTAATCAATATATAAAACAAGTTCCATGCCCCAGGTACATGGTGTTGGTACCACTTTGCAGAGAGTACACAATGCATGGCAAGGTCTATACCTTTTAAAATACTTTTAAAGCTCTGGGAAAGCCCAGGTATGGGTAGCTAGACCTGAATGTGACTTGTTACTAGCCTATATTAAACACTGGTGTGCACTTATATGTAGAGACATCTATAGATATTTATAGAGAGATCTATTTTTTCATGGCTGCCTTTTATAAATCCCTTGTGACTCTTTTCCTCTCCATCTCTCAAGGGCTCTGAGCACAAGAATTACCAAGGAAGTTGCTGACATGGGTTGAGAGCATTAATTTTTCCTCTGTTGCTGAGTTAAATACCCCTAGTAATCAGTCTCTGGCTGTTGTTCTTTTATCGCTGTTCTTGTGATATTTATCGTAGAATTTCAGGTCTCGTTAGCCAGGGAGAGCACCTTGGCTGATAGTACTGGTGATGTCAGACTCCAGCAGGACTTGGGCTTTGTTTTACTGGTCAATTTTCTGAAACAATCACATGGAGTTGCTGAATAAAGACAAACTGCCCAAGCTCACTCCAGAAGCCCAAGGTTAGAGTAAGGAATTGGGCTTGGTGTTTCTTGTGTCCTACTCTATTCCTGTCTTCTCCATGTGGGTCCTTCCCATCCCACTTGTCTCCATGGCTGACACTGACACACAGAATTCTCAGTGCATCATTGTACAAAGTCTCTTTCTGCAGTACCCCCGTGCTCTTGGAGCCTTTCCCTGCTCTGCTGAGAGCAGCCTGTGTGCTCTGTTGAGTGTTGATGCTAAACAGGACAAAGCAAATTCACTTCCCTTGTAGCTGGATTTAATTTCTTGCTTTTATATGATTGTGCAGTAGCTCTTGTTGTGGAAAAATTACTTCATTGCATGTGACTTATACTTTCTGCTGTTCCAAAAAAAAAAGATCCTGTTGAAACCCCTTTTAAATAAAGCCTACAACAAACACACAATGTTTCTGCATCAGAGTTTTTGGAAATCATTCCCATACAGCAGTACAGTTTTTATTATCCATTTCTAAATAAGTGAAACTGTGTCTATAAAACAGCCATTGTTGGTTTAGATGCAGCATAAGCAAGGACAGATGTGTGAAGAAATGAAGCCAAGCTTTGTCTTTTGTTGCTTTTTTTTTTCCTTCAGAATGATGGAATAAAATATGATGCTGACTTGAATTTGCACTGAAATTAAGTGATACTTAACTTTCATTGATTTATTTTTATGGAGCTAATGTTTACTCACCTGCATAGTTCCAGAGGAAGGTGGCACAGACTGGCAAAATTCCATGTTGCAGGTTCTGAGCCAGTTATGGTGTCTCCATCTCCTCACCCCAATCTGCTGAAGCACAAAGGGAATCTAAACTTCGGTTTATTTTGAGAGTTTATGCTCTGAACTCTGCTCTTGTCTCTCTTGATAATCCATTTGTGTCTGGGAAAGCCAGAAGATTATTTCTGAAAATATTTATATTCTGTGTCTATAAAATAAGCACTTTAGATGAACTTCCTAAGTCCTGTGATGGATTGGATATTCAGGGAGAGGGTGGTGCTCTCTGCCATCACTGTTTTTTCAGCAATCTTGAGAAAAATCATTTCTTTATATCTCTTTCTCCCAGGTACAAAATGGGTGTTGCAGTTCTGACCTCCTGTAAGGTTTGTGAATGAAATCCTCTGGGGATATTGGGTATGTGGATCTTGGAACTTTTAAATCCCTTTTTGGTCCTTATAAATCCCTTTCCTGTGCTTTCACACATGCTTCTTTTAAAAAGGTAATGCAAATTAAATTGTATTGCCTGTGCCAGAGCTCTTGGTCGAAATTAATTCTATTTTATTTTACTGAATAACTTGCACAGTGTAGTAAAGATCGTGTGGATATTGGTTACACTGGAAAGACTTCACAGAAACTTGAAGAAATCATCTGATCCATCTGTCTGTTCCAGGTTGGATCTGTCTTCACTTCTCATTCAAGACAGAGTTTTGAAGATTTTTATTTTTCAATGAATAATGTAGCAATGAAGGAGTTTGTACAGCCTCTCTGGGCAGTCTGGCTCAGTTTGAACTCTTTCTGTAGTGCATGTCTTCCTCTTTGTTTTGTGGTTGTCATTGTCACTTTCTCTATCTTCGTGTTTCTGTAGGAAGGACAAAGGTGTTTCACAGACAAAAGCCAACACAATTTCTTTTACAGCATGACCCTCTTTTGCAGCACATCCTCTGGTGGGGCAGGGAAGGCTTCCAGCCTGAGGCACCACCTTCTGACATAGTCACTGACAAAGGATGTTTCTGGCTGATCTGTTCTTCTTCTTCCTTTAGCATATTCCTCCCGTCTTTATCTGTTGTATCATGCTCTGACGACTTCTGTGTCCTCTAATTAGTGCTGGAAACTTTTCAGGAGCCTGACAGGCACAAAAAACAGCTGCCTGTTGAAACAAACTTTCCCATCCTTTGCAAACACTTCCCATTCATGACCTGCAAGTCTCTTCCCTGGATGCAGGGACTGTCCTGGCTGCAGAACAAACCTCCCTAGAAAAATAGGCCTCTCCACTTGTGTTTAATGGGCTTTTTAGCCTCATATTTGGCTGTCGTGTATTGTGTATTGTGCTACCTCAGTGGCTCCTGTCAGCATGAAGTTGGCCCTGGTGATTAAAGCCTCCTCCTTGGCTATATTTAGCGTTTAGCTATTTGTTTTATAACTGAAATTCTTACTATGCAAATTGGAGCAGATCAGTCTGCAACGTTGGATAAGTGTTTTTTTTTTTTCCTCTGGACTTTTGTTTCCCAGCTGGTAAGTTTGGCATATTTAGCTGATGACCAGTCTGCCAGCCATCCCTAATGGAGATTTAATGATGTACAATATGGCACAAAAAGGCAGGCTTCTGTGGAATATGCTGGTGAGACAGAGGAAGCGAATGTTTTGCCTTTCTCTGTTCATCTTTTATGTGTCTTTTTACTATGAAGTAGCTTTTTGAATTTGCTGGGTCTCATTCATAGGAAAACTTTGTTTATATGTATACATGTATTTATGTATGTTTCTAGTAAACAATACTGGCCTCCTGCAATGCCTCCTGCAAGCTTAGTGTTGATGTCTTTGAAGCATCTGCAAGCACTTTTCCCCTTTTTATCTCTGAGTCTCCCCAAAGGACATTGGCTAGGTGCCGGGAAGGTGTGGGAGCATTTCCAGCACATTTACATGGAAATGCCAAAGTCAAATAGTACTTTTTGGTGATCATATGATTCAGGTTTATGGAGTGCTATGATACATTCTGCCTTAGGGTGCCAGCAACTTTGCCATTGTTAGAAGTGACAACTCACTTTTTGCTCTTCCTTTTTTGTTGAAATGGGACCAGTTTGTGTTAGAGATGTTTTGCCAGTGCTCTGCATTGTGATGTTGGGAGGCTGCTTCTTTTAAGGGCGCTGTACTTGCTTGGCTAGATGAGATTCTACCTTTATCTCTACAAAATCATGATTGTGGCTTTGCCTGCGTTAGTGGTATAGAAACAGCCTGTTTCTGTGAGAAGTGAAGGAGCAGTCAGGGACACGTGGTGACTCTAAAGCTCCAGCTGGAACATGCAGTACTGTAGTACTCCAGGAGTATGGTGGGCTGATCCATCTGTCCTGCCTACCTGCTTGCGGACTGAGTTCATCGCTCCTATCTCCAGAGATATGAACCATTAAATCCTGTTTTTAGCACTGATCTGTCTAACCAGACCCTTTCCTTTTGGCTGCTGGCATCTACACATCACGGACTGCTGTATGTGCTTCCCAATGGCATGGCGGTACATGCATAGAGATGCTGATTGAAATCAGCCTTTGGAGCAGTCCGGCTCCTGCAGGGTCTCTGCTGCTGTGGGAGGAGGCTGGGATTGACAGCCTGGCACAGATGTGGCAGCTCCTGCCAGCCTAACAGGTCCTGCTGGAGTGGGCGTGTTCAGTCTCCACATTTGCTGTGCACTCTGACTGCATAGGGTGGGGCTTTATCTTCTCACTCCATAGAAACTGCAATCCCTAGCCTCTGCATGTATTGCATACCAGAGAGCCATCCTCAGGTGCTGGTGTGGCTTAGTGCCCAGAGGCTTTGAGCTGGGATCTTGCCTCTCTGCATGGGGTGCAATCCAAAGTAAACGTTGGCTTTTGCAAGGCAGGGTGTGAGGTGCGGTGGAAAAGGATCTGTGTGGCAGGAGGGCATAGCATATCAAATTGGATCTCATCTGTCAGCATTATAACTTGCCATAATTATTATTTTGGTCATTGATAGGGATGTAATTTGAATATGATAGAGTTGTAATTTGAATAAGACATGTTCCTTCTTGTGCTTTAAGGTCTGTGAGCTATTCAAACTCCTGGCTATGAGTGAGATTATGGGTGGTAAATTAAGAAACTTCATGATTAACACATACTGGCTGAAAGCAAATTCTCCAGATTACTGTTCTCCTTGTCTGCACCACTGGTTGTGGTGGGAGGTGTGTGGATATGTCAGTGTGAGTGAGGGCTGGCAGTGTTTGTAGAGAGGCTCAGAAGAAAGCAGCAGTTAGTGCACATAGCCCAGAGGTCGTCTACTTAAGTGGGAGGCTGAGTTCGGGGTGATGAATCAGCAGGGAGGAGGAGGAGGGTGCTCCCAGGAGCAACTGTGTCCAGCATTGCTCTGTTGCCATCAGTACTGCAACAGGAAGCAGGATGCTTTGTGGGTAGAGGGAATGGGGTTTGCACTTGGTGTCCCAGAGGGAAGAGTGGGTTTGTTCCTCCTGAATGTCTTTGGTTTGGTGACCTTAGATCTTTCAGGAGGTACCAGTGCTGTAACCTCCTGGTCTGCCCCCCCTCAGTTCACAGATTGGTACTGTTACCATCCCTCTGTATGTTGCAAGGACATTAGTGACCACTGTGGAAGAAGGATGCAGGAGGCGTGGCTGTCAGGGCGGTATCTTAGCTATGGGGTGATTAGAGGTTGGATTAGATGATCTTTAAAGGTCCCTTCCAACCCAACTGGTTCTACAATTCTAGTCTGTATTTACTTTTTAGCTTCCCTCCTGTTGTATCTTAACACCCACAGTGTGAAGGTGGGTTAGTTGCACTTTAAACTTTTGGGAACAGTTGCTTTGTTTGAAGGAGTGAGATGATGCTAGCTCATAATATTTGGCATAAAGTTTGTCCCTGGCCTGGTGAGACATCACCTGAGATGCAGCATGCACTTTGGGTTGTCCATGACTAGAACAGACTGAATTCCAGTGAGGAAGTCTGGAGAAGGTCAGCTGAGATGACCCAGGAACTGGTCAGTGTCATATCTCAGGACCTCTCAAAGGAGAGCATTGCTTGCTCAGAATGGCGCAGAAAAGGCAGACAAAGGGCAAAGCTGTCTCCTGGGAGTTGGGCACAATGGGAGGGTGTCAGTTGTGCAAAGGGCACAGGAGGTATGTGGGCAGAAGGTTGGCTTGGATAAATCTGGACTGGCAACTAGTCCAGGCTTTCCTGGGCAGCGGAGGCTGAAACTTCTGGGAATGAAATGTCTTGTATAGTAGTTTCATAGCTAATGGAAAGGGGCTGCAGCAGGGACAGGGTTGGGTATTTCTATCCTGCATCCCTGCCTGAGGTTTTGGCAGCTTGTGCAGAGGCAGGGTCAGGTTTTCCTGGGTGTGACGCTGTTTGCGCTGGGGTTGTTCTGAGGAGGTTCTGTAGTAGATGTTACACCTGCAGTGGCTGTGGCCCAGGGCAAGGCTTCTGTCTGGTTCCTGCTGGGATGACCAGGTCTCCATCACAAAAGGGACTGAATTAATGAGGTGCCTTTTCCTAGTGCACTTGAGAGTGTGTAGACACTGGACAGCATTTGTGGAGCACAATGAGGACTTCAGGGGCAAGCCCAGTGTGTCCCGAAGTACACCAGAAACTTGTTGCATCCTACTCTTACTTTCTTTGCTTTTAACCAAATCATCTGCAAGTATAAAGAGGTACAACTGCAGTACCGTTAGACAGGCTGGTCTGGAGACCCCACCTTATAAAAAGGGTGGAAAAATCAGGGCAGAAGGGACCCAGGTCCTGGTTTTGTTTCATAATCAAAGTCCAGGACAGAGGTTAGATTATAGAAGTGCATGAATTAAAATATATGTATTAATCTGAGCTCTAGATGATAACAGATTAAGTGACAGGGTGAAGTTTGGTGCTATGCTAAATCAGCAGTGAAAAGCTAGGAAATTTCAAAAGTTCAGATCCTTCTGCAGCTCTGCACAGCATGTATAGCATGGCTGGGTTGTTGTATAGCTCATATTTAATTAAAGAAATTGTTTCTCCAGTAGAAAAATACCAAGCCGTTATAATGGAATATATGTGTCATGTATCATTGTGTTTCCTGCAGTCTGCTTGCTCTCTTCGTGTTTCTCTTCCAGCTGCTGTTTTTGACAAGTAAGAATTTCTATGAACAGGGAGCTTGGATTTTATCAAAGCCTTGTGAATTGTAGAGAAATCTTTAATGGAATAGAGTGGCCATGAATCAAGTCTGAACTGACCTGCAGGACAGCAGTTGTGAAACCTCTGTGTAAATTCTGTTCCCTTCCTGTGTGAGCCTGCAACTTTAGTGTCATGCCCCTATAAATCTCTGCCGGGACACTGGTCCCCTGCCCCGAGGGCTGAACTCTAGGGAGCAGAAACTCATGCAGAACCAAGACCATCCCCAGGATTTTTCCTACGAATTAGAGATAGTTTTGCTCTGCAATTAATACAAAATTGTTGCTGTCTGCTGTGTCAGTCCTCAATTGGCATTTTGCCAGCAGGGGAGCATGAGCTGATCAGCCAGCCCATAATTACTCCCCAGGTTATGTGATGACTTCCTTGAAGGTATTTTGGCTTTTTCTCTCCAGACTTTGCCTCAGGATTTGCATTGTGGTTTTTAGAGTGCAATAAGAGGGTTTTGCACATTCTTCCTTTAAAAAGTCTTGGTTTAGAAGTAAATTACAGGATGTTTAGTCTATCGTAGAGCTTACAATTAGTTAAAAAAATACCTGAGCCTTTAAATAAAAGGCCTCTAGGCTTTCTCTTGGCATTCTGTGCTAATTATTACAAAACTTGAGTGAGCAAGAACACTAAACATGGGCTTCTCTAGAGGTTAACAACACTTCACACTTGTCAGGGAAACTATGTAGTAACAACACAGCTTTATGGCTGAAAACCTATTTGAATTCTCCAACTGCAAGAGAGAAAAAACCTGATGGCTCACAGAGGGCGCCAGGATTCCCTGGTTTTCCCTACCTGTAACTGGAAGTAGCATGCTCCTTTCATTCCTGCAGTACTCTGTCTCCATTCCCTCTATGGGAGAAGGAAAGGTTTTCTTGAAGGAGGAGTCTGACCTTAATTAAAAATGAGCATCTCTCATTTCCTCTATACTTCAATTAAGGGCAAGGATTTACTCCTAATCTGCCACATGCTTCAGAAATGGGTTTCTGGTGGCTTGTCAGAAGGAGTAACTAATCAGAGAAGTGAGAAGGCGATGGCACAATGACCTTGGATCGGATGGAGCATCTTAAGGAATTAAAAGATAAAATTGCCTTTTCTTCTCAGCATAATCTCTGTCTCTATTAGCAAGGCTGAAGTTTGGCATTATCACATCCTGTCTCTGACTGGATTCATTACCTGTCCCTTTCAGGCAAGAGTGAGTCTGGCCCTTGGATTTGGATTTCAAGGCGAAATTCTATTCTTGAAATCCTTAGCCCATCTTTGCAGCATGGTCAGTGTTGTGAGGTTGTGAGCCTAGGGCACCAAATCTTTACTTGCCCTTGTCCCTGGCATGGGACACTTGGCAGCAATATATCCAGGACTAAGAGCTCCAGGAGATAGGGCTTTGCTACCTGAAAATCTCATTTTCCTGGGAGTGGGGAAGGTGCAGAAAAGCTTGGAAATATGAAATGGGTGCAACCAAATGCTCGGAAACAAGAAATAAAATAACTTTACCTAACTAAAAAAAATAAAAATAAATCAGTGTCTTTAGGCCAGTAAAGGTTTTATATAAGGCCTATTAAAGGAATACCAGATTTGGCTCTGAAAACTTTTTGCCTTTATTCTGTGTGCTTATTGAAGTGGATGCAGAGCTCTGACAGAAGTCAGGGGGTGAAACCCACTGATGGTGAAGAGAATGACAGAGATCAGGGGATGAAACCCAGAAACCTCTTGGAGACTAATGCAAGAGTCTTTGTGCAGATTGAGCCATATGATAGCCCTGAAAAAGGCTGAAACTCTGCTTGCAAATGTGCTGCATCCCAAACCCTGATGCTCCTCATCTGTAGCATGAACATGAAGAAAGATGGAATAGTGTTTAAATAATGGCACAAGCAATTGATTCTCAAAAAGTTGTCTTAGATGGGAATAGGAAAAAACAGAGACTTTATTGTGCTTTTTCCTATCTGAATAGTTGTCTTTGAAGTCATCAATGATTTGAATAAGTCAAAATTGTTTAAAAGAAAAGTGTTGTTCTGCTTCTCTGCATTGTTGTTGTTTATAATTAACCTTTTGGATGGCATGATAATGTTAATTTCCCCCAGTCTGATAATTAAATGCTGTTCTTTACCTTTTTTTTCCTATGGGCCCCAGCCCATAGGTATGTGCATCTCTGACTGAAAAATTCAAGTTTAATTTCTTACATGTGAATTTTCAAATTTAGAAAATTAGAAACCTAAATCTAGACCCAACTGTTATAGCAGTATTCAGATACAGCTGGTTGGAATTTTACATGGGTCTGCTCTCATAGTGAAATCCCTCTGCCTTGCCCAGGGTGTTGTGTTCGGTAAACACTTCTTACATCCAGATGCAGCCAGAAGGAAGCCCCAGGCACAGGATGGTATTCAGGCTAACTCAGTCTGGTGTCTGGAAACCTGTTCCTGTGTCTTGCAGTTGTTGCACTCAGTACATTGAGGTGAAGAGATCCTTATTTTGTGTATACCCATGGGGGCCTTCCTCTGGGGAGTGTGCTGGCTCCAGGAGTCTGCTTTGCCCATCCTGAACAGGATGTTATTCCATGTGGCAAGCAAGTACTCGTGTGCTTTCTTTGAGGGTAAGAGGGATGGACGAAGTAGAGAAGCTGTGGATAAGCTCTATTGCCAAAGACATTTTCTTCCAGTCCTTGGTTTGTGTTATTTCTCTACCACATTTATGAAATAATTGACTCTAAGTACCTCCAGTTGTTTATTTTTAATGTGTGCTGCTCTGATGCAGTTATTCATGATGCTGGCCAGGCATATCCAGATATTTTGCTCCTGGTGAAAGGTGTTTTTTGGCTGTACATTTGTATTTAGTTGAGAACAGTTCCGCTTTTTGAATCTGAGCCTATGTGACTCACTTTCAGCTGTCCCCTTTTCTGATGGAAAGATGGAGAAGAGAATATTTTGGTCATTTGAAGCAGGCTTTCATATTGTGCATTCCTGGGATGCTTTTCTTGGTTGTGGGAACAGACAGAACCATTCATGCGAGTATGGAAAGATTGCAGGAAGAATCTAGTGGAGATCTAGAAAATGCTTGTCATCTGTCATATCTTGGAAAAGAAATAAAAACAAAATAAGCAGAGCTGGTGGCACTGGAGTATCCAGAGGAGCAAATGGGGTGCTCTTTAAAGTTTGTCTGGAGAAAGTCACATTTCCATGAAGTTTTGCAGGAAGGCAAAGTTTATAGGTTGTGCAGGTAATATGGGGAGTAAGAATGATAAATAACATAGCGAATAGAAATTTTCAATTCCTCTGAAGTTGCTGGAGAGAGCTTAAAGACTATTTTGGCTGATTTCAGTATCAGGAAAGAGAAATGGCTCATGTGTTTCTTACACCACATATTTGCCTGTGTTCAGCCTCTGCTGCTGGAAACAGATTTTTCAGAAGAGCTGTTCTGTTTTTCAGAACAGGTTTTTCAGGAGGACTGTGCTAATAGAGCCCATTGGGAAGTCGAGGGTTCTGTACAGAAGCTCAGAGCATGTTATCTCTAATGGAGCAGGGCAGTGCCCTGTGGAGATGCTGGCCTGTGTCCCAGGCCAAGGATATTTCTGCAGCATAAAAGCTGCATCACTCAGTTGGGAGCTAATGTGGGACTTGGATGGCTCAAGCAGCATTGTTCTGGGTGGTGAAGATGATCTAATGGTGTGATTTGGAAGAGCTCTGTGCTCAGTGTTTAGAGCTTCCTAAAAATCTGCTCATATATATTTGTGTTGAAGTAGAGGAGAAACTGGTGACAGAGAAGGAATATCTATCCCATCAGCTTCTTAAAAAATGTCCCAGTCATTTATTTTTATCTGTGTATTAGTGATAAACTGCATTTATAGTAAAATTTACTCCAGTTCATCATCATTTCCCTGTGTGATGATGAATGTGCAGGGGTGTGCTGAGGCAGCTGTCCCTGGCTCTGGTCAGCCTGCAGCTTGTGACAGTGGCACTTTAGATGGATGAATCTGCCCGGTCAGACCCTCCCTTTAAGCCAACATGCAATGGGCACAGCCAAGCAAGGGATCTGCTGTGATTCCTGGTGGCACTTGAGAAGTTTCTGAATCTGTTGTATGTGACCCCAGTGAATGTGGCCATGAACTGGTTGTGGTGGTTCTATTTCAGGGTAAAAGCAGCTATCTGTTCCAAGGGGAGCATGATTAGCAGCCTGTGGAGTTCATTTGTTTTTAGCATTAGTGTGTTAAAAGCAACTGTGTTTGTGTAAGGGTTTCTGGCAGAAATCTTTATGTGGTGGGAATACACTTCCTCTTGTTTCTCTCCCCAGTGTAAAAATATCCAGTTGTCCTGAGAAGAAGCAGAAAATCACAATAACCTGTGATGGGAGTGGGCAGCTGATCTTCAGGGATAATGAGATGTGGAGAGAGAATGAACTGAAATTCCTGTGTCCTCAAAGATGAGCAGCAAAATAGAGGAATGCACTAAATTCACTGTTGCCTAAAGTTTATGTGGTTCTGGCTGCAAAGTTGAGGATCCAGAGACTCCCTCTAATAGAAGACTGAAAAACTGTAAAATCATCTTATTTTTCTGACACACTTTCCTGCTTAAATTCTTCTCAACTACTGTTTTTTCCTTCCCTGTGTCTTTTTATCTTCCCATCCACATTCCTGGTTAATTCAACCAGCTAGTGTGGAAGCACCAGCATCTCCAGGTTGCTTAACCCTGAGTACATCAAACCTTGTAACCAAAATGTAGGACCAAATAATGAGTGAATTCAGGAGTGACGGCATGTTGTGAAGAGGGCAAACTTTCCGGCTGAAGGGGATGGATTGAGATCTCTAGGTAGAGCACCTTCCAGCAGAAGTGCTAGAAATCAAGTTGCTCTGTAAAATCAAAGCTAACCCTGGGCAAAGTGTGTCATATGAGATGGAGTGCGTGGCAGATGCTTCATCTGATGGCTTGACAAATAAAAGGAACCTGGCTGTTCAATGTTTCTCACCTCCAGATTCAGTTCCTTGTTCTCCCTCTTTTATGCTAAACAGAGCTGGAAGCTGCAGCCTCCTGTCCAGCTCGGACAGCATGTGTTCCTCACTGGCTCTGTTGCAGGAAGACTGTTTTTTCTCTTCCTTAATAAGAGTTTATTGCTCTTTTCTGTTATTTCTGCTGTGGGTGATGTGATTGGAGCATCCTGCCTCTCATAACCAGCCCTGAATTCTGTGTGAGGTGAATGTCTGCAGGAATCTGAGTCCACTCCAGATGTTGAAGGTCTTTGTGGATACATGGGGAAAAGGCCTTGATCCCTGTTTTTTGCTCAGGTTCCCTCCCCAGGATGTCCCTGCTGATCCCTCCTTTCTTTGTCTCTTTAAGCTGATGTGGAATGACTGACTCTTACTGCGCTTTGGTGTTTTAGATATTTGTGAGTCCTCAGGAATACAGTTTTGGAATTTTCCTTGTGGTTTTCCCTCCTCTGTCTCCTTGCAGCTTTTCCTGGAGCCCTGCCAGCCCTCTGCTCGCTCTGACCCAGACTGTGTTGAAGTCCTTACTCATGCCTCAATCACTTCCTGTCCCATCATTGCAATTCCCTCCTTGCAGCATCTGTAAATCTTTTCTGCACTGATTCTCAGGGGTGCTGCCTTCTTCCTTGGCCCAGGAAGCAGTTCTGTGTGTCCCCATTTTCTGGCTGGTCCTTGGATTGCTCTCCTTGCAATTCTATCTGTTGCTAGGTTGGCATTGTTCCTGGCTTGCTCTGCTGCCACCTTTTTTTCTTCCACATCCTAGCCTGCTGGCTCCCAGCCTCGGCTTCCTTTTGGCTGATAGGCTAAATTTTTTTGATTATTTTTCTTTATCCATTAGGAATGCTTTTGCTTTTTTAAAGCAACTTAGTAATTTCCTTGATTTTTCCTTTCTTGACATAAAATTGTGCTTGTTGATGCAATATCCTTGCAAGGAATTTGGAGGTTTTATTCCATTTGCCTACAAGGAAGGGTTGTGACTTCACTAGTGAATAGTTGGTAGAGTTATGCTTAAGTTTCAGGAAGTTTTGGGGTTTTTTATTTCAAATTCTCTTGTAAATCCATGGAACCAAATACGCTTTTTTCTGTGGTAAGTTTTTGGATTTGTCTTTAAGGAAAGGAGCTGAAAGCCCCATCTGAGACACTGGCCTCATCCTTGCTTCCTCTGCCAGTTTCGGGAGGCTACCCTGAAGGCTGGTGAAACTCGGGACTGTGCATTGAAGGTGGTGCCTTTGGTCAGGGTTCTGACAGCACAACTGGAGCTTGGCAGGTGCTGAACTGAGGCTTTAGAACTTAAAACCAGCCGAAACCATTTCAGTTACTCAACTCCCAAACTGTATTTAAATTCTCGTTTAATGACTCTGGGAAGTTTGAGCTTTGGCCCAGGACTCTGAGATTGAGGGGAAAAAAAATGTAACATGAAGATGGGAGATGAGAGCAATGATCACCCTTGTTTTATAGGAGAAGAAATGAAAGATTCTGACTCTTCTAGGGCTGTGAGGACAGGGCTGGGCACTGCTTTCTGGGAGCTTGGTCCATGTTCTCCCACTCATTCTCTATCAGATTTCTTTGTGCTCTTCTCTCCCAGGTGTGTGACAATGGAAGAAGAGGTGCACCAGTGAGAAGCCTGAACAGTGACACCAGGACAGGTCTTGAGACACTGGCAATAGAAGCCTGAGATACAGGAGACAAGAAACATGCTGAAACCAAGTGGACTTAAAATCCCAGGCAGGGCTGGGAAGCACTCCAGCCCAGTGGGCCGGGCATCAGGGACAACCACAGCTGCTGTCACCACTGGCTCAAAAGAAGGTAAGGGCTCCATGCAGGGGCATGAGCTGACTCAGGTGATTGCCTGTCTTGGAGGCAGTGGACTAGTAGAGCCAGTGTTCCATGGGATGTGAAATTCCCCATCTGTATGTAGGTTGATGGATCAAAGCAAGTCTAACAGGGTGAATAAATGGGCTCCCTCTCCCAAGTAATGCACAAAACAGGCAAGTTGTGGATTGGGTGGGAGGCAGATGGATCCCCTGATGTTTAGGGCTGCCAGAGGTACCTATACTGACATTGACACGGGAAGGGCTGATAATTAGACAGATGGGAACCTCCCCCATGACTGTAAACACTGCCCTGTAGCCATTGCTCCTGGCCAGTGAGAAGGTAGGAGTAAGAGCTGAGCACTTAAGGAGCTGGCCTGTGCTGATTACCTGACAGTAGTGCCTTTGTTTAAACAGACACACTTGAAGCCCTAGGATTTGAATAATGACTTATCTTCACATACCTACACATGCCTTGCTGTTGTTGATCTGTATCCAGTGTATACATAAACTATGCAGTCTGCCATGATCAGTATAATTAACACTTCAAATGCTGTTGAGGGTGTGTTTTGCTTAGGATTAATTTTTCTGGCGTATTAGCTGATGGGTTGTTTTTTTGTTATACATAATATAGTAAATATTCAAGATGGGAGTTGTGTATGTCATTGTCTTGAAGACAGGTGTCTG
>VZTX01010325.1:7249-33054 GCA_013400915.1 Pardalotus punctatus | reverse complement strand
TTGGGGTGAATCCCGTTTCTTTGATGCTTTGCCTTTCTCAGGGCCTCAAAATGACCATAATTCTATTCAGGTTTGGCCAGAACTGCCAGCAATTGCCCTTGAATATCATGTGCCATGTGCACTGCTAGTTTTGCTCGCTGTTATTTGGGTGGATTTGGGGTTTTTTGCCATGACATGATGTCTCATATAATGAAACTCTCCTTTTAAAACACTGCTGAAGTCTGTAAGTTCTTGTTGGTTTTTCTCCCTTTTCCCTGGAAAACTGAAGAGCTGATAATTAAAACACTAAAGAGGCAACCTGGGGAAGTTTCAGCATTCAGAGTTAAGCTCTCCAAAACAGAACAATGTTGTTATGTGAAGCAGAGCCTTGACTTGAGGCATTCTTGATGTTAAAATCATCTGAAAGAATAAAGCCAGGTTTGACTGAGACTGCTGGGTGCAGAAGGAGGTGGAGGGAGAGAGAGAGAAAAGAATGAGAAAAAGGCAGTTCTTGCTAGCACAGTTTAGGAACTGCAAGTACAGAGAGACATTTGTCTGACATAAAACACCGTGGTTAGACATTGTAAATGTTCTCATATTACTTATAATTTATACAGGGAGAAAGAATGGTGTGAACCTTTTCCAACCTTTGTAGTTGCTTCAGTAAAGCTTTCATGGGGAAGTTTATGCTTAATGGTAAATGGCAACAAAAGTTGTAAAATTTTAGCAGGCTTTTCTGTTATTTATACACATACTTTGTAAGTGTAGTCTGAGATAAAATGCCTTCCATGATAAATACGTTCAGAAGAGTGAATAGTGAAGTTTATCACCCCATCTTCACCAGAAATGGAAAATACCCCATTTTTATGAAGAAGTATAGGGGAAGGTGTCCCTGCCCATGGCAGGGGGTGGAATGGGATGAATTTTGGGGTCTCTTCCAACCCAAACTGTTCTGTGAATCTTGCTGGTCATCACAGCAGCTGCAGGCCTGAGAAGTGGGATCAGGCTGGAAACCAGGAAGGAATATTTGCAAATCTTCTTGGAGCAAGAACAAAATCAATCAAATGGAAGTGATTTGCTTTATACCCTTACAGAGGACTGCAAAAACGCTTCTGTGGCTTGGTGACCTGTTTTGTGTCCCTGTGCTCCAGGGTGTCCAGATGCAGGTCAGTCCCATCCAAAGTCCCCTCCTAGGAGGGGACCCTGAGCCTGTGACCACTGGCCAGGCTTGAGGATTTTATTTTTGGTATCATTTTTAAGAAGTGTCATTTTGAGCTTCTCAGAGCAGACCTGTCTTCTGTGAGCAGATAGAAAACAGTTGTAAATACAAATTTCATGCTTAGCAACATCAGGACAGATCTCTAGTAGCAAGATTGACTGCTTAGATATGCATACATAACTCCCAAGAAAATTCAGTGTGGAACTCAAGCCTGCATAACCAGTGGCAGAATGAATCCATCCTGCTTTTTTTCCTAACCACAGGTGTTTCAGGTTGTAAAAAGTCATGTTGCCAAGGCTCCATTTAATCACTGGCATCTCGTGGCAGCAGCAAGGCCCTGGTCTAGAGGGTGGGGGATTTTCTTTCTGCTTTAGAGCCCTGACATGGAGCAGAGCTGCTGTGCCTGGAGAGAGGGATCTGGCAGCAATGTGAGTATATTCTGTCACTAAACACTGATAACCTCTTGTGCTGTGAAAATAGCCCTGCCTGGACAACCTAAAAACAGCCCTTTCCCAGCTGAAACGGAGCTGGGGTTTGTGTGCTGGGAATTGGGTGCTTGGGAAAAGTTTGGCTCGGAGTTTTCCTGGGGCACAGGGAAAGCTGGCTGTGAGTGCTGGGACAGCAGGATGGGCTGCAGTGGGAGCTGGGAGCGACAGAGCCCTGCAGCCTGCGGGGAGGGAGGCGAGCAGAGGGATCCTGAGGACACCAGGACTCGTTTTGTTGACAAAAGTTGTGGAAAAAGAAGGCTGACAGATGGATCTGGTGGTGGGGGAGCCCTGCAAGGGGTGAGGTGCAAGAGGCAGCTGAGAGTCAGAGGGGGTGGTGGGCAGGGTTGGAGTGTGGAGTGAAAGCGTGAATGAGACGTTAAAAAAAAAGAAAAAGGAATTCCAGGGTTATTAGATGGAAAAAAGCGAAGTGCTGGGGTTGGGAAGAACTCCAGAGGAAGTTAGCGCAGCACCCTCAAGTTCCTGTCAGTGTTTACCTGCAGTTATAAAAGCTGTGGTGCCTCTAGGACATTAAAATACTCATTTCATCACTTGAAGGTGTGAAGGTTGATTCTTTTTCTGACTTTTTTTCCATCCCAGTTAGGATTTCATAGCACCTGAGGTCAGTGGTTTGAGGTTGGATGGTAATTATGGTCTGTGAGATTTCAGTGGATTTTTTTTTTTTTTTCTTCTGGCTTTCTGTGTCCACTTTGAATATGGTGGTTTGGGTGTGTTTGGGTTTTCTTTTTTTCAAGTACAGCGTTTCTCTGGCCCTTTGTCCTCTCAGCTCCAAATAATTCAAAAGTCCTCTAAAACCGCCTTGCAAAATGTGAAGACTGAAAAGTACATTCATTAGGGTGTTTCTTTTTACACAGGAAAATTCTTACAACAGGGTTTTTTAACTTAACTGTTCTAAATGTACTGTGTACAGATGAGATTCCTGCAAGAAATCCTTCTTGTACGAGTCTCCAAAAAAAGAACGAGTGTGACAGTTCCTTGGTTATCTGCACTTCTTTGAACAGAAAAGAGGTTTAATATTTTTTTATGAAGCTGGAACCACTGCCCTAATTGCCATCTTTTGAGTGTGGAACCACTGCCCTAATTGCCATTTCTGAGTGTGGCTGTGCAGCTGAAGAGTGGCTATGAATGAATTTCCTTTTTCCCTGCCTGGATTGATGTGGGCAGTGTGAAGTGGGGCTGGAGCCCCACATTTCAGTGGAAATCATTCCTGCTGAAATGCACGGGCAGATCCCCGTTCTGCCAGTGCAGGTCAGAGCTGCCCATGCTGGTGGAGCTGCAGCAGAGCCTGGGGGTGGTGATTTGGTGCTGGAGCTGCAGTTCTGGCTCTATTAAGGAGTTTGCCATGTGTTTGCAGAGGTTTATTTGTGTTCGTTTGTACCGCAGCGAAGCCAAACGCGTTTGTTTAATGCAAGACGCTGCTACTCCAGCAAACGGGTCTGTCTGACAGCCCTCTCAGGAAATTCCTTGCAGCTCTTTATTTGGGATGCAGAGCTGTCTGCCAGGCTTCCAGCAGCTCCACAATGGCTGCGGGAAACTCTGGCAAGAAGGGCACGCACTGGGTTAATTTGTCCAGCAGCTCCCTCCTTCCAGAACATTGTTCTAGTAGTTGCTGGGCAACACGCTTTTTTTGGCAAGATGTTCAAGGAATGAGCCCATATCTTAGACTTAAAATACCCTCATGGCGAAGCAGAAGAGGAGTAGTTCAAATTCTGTTTGTTCTTTTGATCCTAATCCATCCTGTGCTCCTGCGGCTGCTGCCTGTGCAGGTGCTGGGGCCAGCGCTGGGGGGCTCAGCCCTGGAGCTGCAGCTTCGTGGGCAGCAGGAGGAGCCCCCAGGGCAGCTTCAGTTTGTAAATATATGGGTGTAAAAGCTAGATTTAGTATGGATCATGGAATGGCTTGGGTTGGAAGGGTTAAAGCTCATTTTATTCCCCTTTCTGCCATGGCAGGGACAACTTCCACTATCCCAGGTTTCTCCAAGCCCCATCCAACCTGGCTTTGGGCACTGCCAGGGATCCTGGGGCAGCCACAGCTTCTCTGGGCATCCTCTGCCAGCGTCTCGGTGCCCTCACAGCCAGGAATTCCTTCCCAACATCCAGTCATGGTTTTGATGGATGTTCTGAGTTGTCCCTGTGCTCAGCATCAGTGAGGTCAGTGTCCTTCTCCCCAGCAGAAATGTTTTATTTTTTGCTCTTCAGGGCTTTGCCGTTGGTGATCTGAAGATTCCTCACTCCTGCCTTGTGTTACACGAAGGAAACTCCATATGGAGGAAAAATATGAAGGAAATCTGTGATTCATGCAGGTCTGATAGAGGCTCTGGAATTCTGTTCCACACACACATTATTTACCCTTATTTAGCCAGGGCAGGCTTGTTTATGGTTTGGCATCAGGGCTGAGATGAAGGGATTCTTTCACTTGAAGGGTCACATACATAGTTTCCCCAAACACTTCTGAAAATCAAAAAACAAGCTAAAACAAATACCCAGGTCCCTCTGTCCGTTAATTTTGGAAGAATATGAGCAGCATATAGTGCCCTTTGTAGGCTGTGGGGTGGTTCAGTGCCAGCCCTGTGCTCATCACGAGTTTTCTGTGGGATCAGCCCTGAGGTTCCTGTGTTCAGCTTCCAGTAAGTGGGCAGCCTTGAATCCTGGTGCTCTCCATGCCTGCTTCTCCAGATCTGCTGTGCTGGAAGCGATGATATCAGCTTTTTAACTCAGATTTGAAATAACCTGAATTGTTGGACTCTTTCTGCTGGGTTGGAGTGGGTGTTTTGCAGAAGGTTGAGCTCATCTACCTGGAATGATGGGGAAGAGGATGGGATAGACCTGAGCTGCACAGCCAAGTTTGGGCTTCTTTTCCTTTTGAACAAGGAGGTTTTAATGCTGCTGAAATGCTTGGATGCATTAATTATTAAGGTGCCTGGATTTCTTTAAGGATTATTTAAACGAATGTCTAAATATGACTTCTTTTTTTCGCTCTGGTATTAGCAGTTCAAATAGCAGGATTTGTTTTTTGTGCAGGAAGCAGAACTTTGGGGAGTGCCTGAGTGCTGAGGCCAAAGCCTTCTTGCAGAGAAATCCATCACTTGTATTAGAAACTCCTTTCCAGTTTTGAGATGTCCAAGTCAGATTAAAATGCCTGTGCTGAATACCAGAAGTAGCAAGTGGAGCATAATAGTGAATACCCACTTACTAACTTCCCTGTTTTACAGCCAAACACCACAGAAAGGAAAAATGATGCCTCTTTACCCCTTTTTCAAAAAGAGCAAAAATCAAAATAAGAAGCGCAAAATCAAAATAAACTTTTAGGTTGGTTAGTGGAAGAGAAAAATGATAAAAATACAGTCTAATGTTGTGCCTGTAATTTTTTAAAATTTAAAATAGATGCATTGAGCATTTTGAGTAAAAACAAAATCTTTCAATCTTGCTGAATTAGGATATAGTTAAATCTAAAATACATTTTGCTGCCTTGATGAGGAATCTTTCAGTATTTATAGAACTGCACTAGAAAACTGCCAACTGCTCCCTTGTATGCATTTGAATTTGCTGCCCTTTATAAGATGAAGAAATCCTGAATCCTGTCTCTGAATTGTGAAACTTTAGCCCACTGCAGCCTACGTGCAAGCAGATGTTGGGGGCAATTGTCACTGCAGCATTTGGGTCTTTTTTTAAAAGCCTGGCAAGTTGGAAGTGTTGCTCTTTCACACAGACAAGTTTGCTTTGTATTTGCCAAGCCTTGGGACGCTGATCAGGGTGCAGGAGTCAAAGGGAAGGTTGGTTAGGTTTTTCATCGTGGAGAGTGAATTGCAAAGCTGTTTTTATTTCATTTCCCACATCCCTTGCCGTGCTTCCTCGCTGCCTTGTGGAGCCAGAAAGTTTGTGGTGCAGTCAGTAAATATTTGTGATGAAGATCCAGGATATCCCAAGGACATTGTGACTCTGCTGCTTTGTTGCCCAGAGCAGCCCCTGGATCCCTGGCAGTGCCCAAGGCCAGGCTGGACATTGGGGTTGGGGCACCTGGGACAGTGGGAGGTGTCCCTGTCATGGCAGGGGTGGGATGGGATGGGATTTAAAGTCCTTCCAACCCAAACCATCCTGGGATTCTGTGTTGATGTGCTTAGCAGAGGTAGTGAATTAATGACTGGCTAAATTCTTATTGGTTTAATTAAGGTGGTTTAGCTTTTTTTTTTTTTCCTGTGTCCTTCTGATGGGCACCAAGATGAAAGGGAGGGTCTGTGTGCCGTGCAGAGATCGGCTGGGCTGTGTTTTCCTGCTGCTCTGTGCCCGCAGTCCTGTGGCCAAACAGCTGTCTGGCAACATCTGGGCTAAGAGTGTTTTCATCTGGGGTGCTGTGCAGGAGATGGAGGCAGAGCAAAGCCCCTTTCAAACAGCAAGGGCCATTAATATTCATCACTGGAACACTGTGAATCCAGTCTGTTGGTTCAGGTACAGCAGGAGGAGGAGGGGGATTTATTTGAACTCCTGGCGAGGAGTTTGAGCCATGCACTTTGTCCATCTGCAAATGTGGGTGGCACTTCTGTCCTGATGAGTTCTGGGTGGGACAACGGGGGGTTGGCTGTGCCCTGAAGTTGTTTGAAACAGCATTTTGCTTATTTCTTCATTTGTTCTTTCTCAGCTCTCGCAGGTCTGAGCCTTTTCCCCTGTGGAAAGCTCAGGGTATTTCAGGTAGAATCGAGGAAGGGATTGCCAAAAAGCTGAGCTATTAAGTAGAGCAGTTCTGTTAATAAACCTGGTCCCAACCTTGTAGACAAAAGAATACTGTGGCTTTGTTGCCATAGTTTCAGTGCAAAATCTGACCTTAGCTACAATAACATTCGGTTAGAAAGAACTAGCTAATCAGTTTTCTAAAATTAGTGTGTTCCCTAGTACATAAGCCAGTATGAACAGGATATTTAATGAAATATTATACTTAGTCACAAGAGCCCAAGGGAGTGAAATGCCTTGATGAATTGTGGGGGTGGGGTGACATTGGTGCCTATCTTTTAATATGGCAAATTTATTAAAATTTGTGGCTTGCTTAATATTTAGAGTAGCTCAACTGTTGTATTTTTCTGTGCACCCCATCTCTTTTGCTCAGTTCCTTTTGAGGGCTCTCAGGGTCTGTTCTGTGAGCTGGGAAGATTGAGATGCTGGGGAATCTCCTCAATCCCAAGAATTTCCAGAGGACCTTCAGGTGAATGTCAGGGTGGGTGTTGTGCTTGCTGCCAGCACAGCCCCAGTGCTCTGCAGAGGAAGGAGCCTGCTCATTTAGAAGGATGCACACAGATGGATCATGTCATGAATTCTGGGGAAAAAAAACTCCTGTGTGTGAGGGCAGAAGTTTCCCAGGTTCTGGGAACATCTTGAGCTGTACACTGGTTATCTAGAGTGCTGAGAGCCTTAATGGAGAGGCTCAGCTGAGGTCTGGGGTCTAAAATCCTGCTGGCCCAGGGTGCATTTATTGTGCCCAGGCTCACTGACCTGGCCTTGGGTGAGGTTTTATCCAACTGTGCTAACCCACAGCCAAAGATTATTTCTTTGCAGTACAGGAGCTGTGATGAATTATTGTTTTCTTATGTGCAAGTTGGTTATTTGGGTATAAATATAAAAAATACAGAGCAGGCAAGTTTGAGGTGGGAGGCTGGGTGAGCTGTCTGTTCTCTACTTCTGTTTGAATTCGAGTTTTTTGGAGCTGTGCTCACTTACTGTTGGGTGCTTGAGACACCCAAATAGATGGAAATAGTTTAGACAAGGATCATTAAAAGATGGCTCCCAGTTTGCTGGGAGCTTTTGGAAGTTGCTAGCCAGAGTGACCAGGGGATCATCACCTCTCGTGGCAGGGCTTTGCAGTCACGGTTAAAAGTGCCAGTAATCAGCCAAAAACAGCTGTAATTCCCATAAAGGCGTTCCCAGGGTTTAGCTGTGCTGGATGTGTGGAAGTGTTGGGTGCCAAACACACTCAGGTTTGGTTCAGAAAAGCGTTTTCAGCCTGGAATGCTGACACTTGCAGGGCTCAGCTTCAGGCTCATCCCCTTGGCTCTGGGATTTCTGATGAGCACACAGTCAGGGAAGGTGTGATCCGTGCTCCTGCATCACCCAGTTCACATTTAAATTAGCATCCTGGTGCTTCAGGAGTTTTGGTTTTCGGTCTGCCTTCCCCAGGAAGCTTTAGGGAACCGTGCCTGGCCTCTCAAGCTTTTTCCCATGACATTTCTCTGTAGCCAGGTGTGATTTCCTCTCAGCCCTTGACTTGCTGTGCTCATGAGGCGTTTGGTTTTTCAGAGGGAGCAGATGAATGGACTGTGACACCCCTGGGGAGCTCTTCTGTGTCAAACTCTTTACAGAGTCTCTTCTGAATCATCTCCCTTCTCCTGTTTTTAAGACACAGTGAAGTTGCTTGCAGTAGCAGGAGATTATACTAAAAACTTAAATTATTGTACTTAAAAAAATAAGGCTTTATACTTCAAAATGAGCTACAATTCAAAAATATTTTCAGTTTAGGTTATTTACTTAGGAAGACAAAAGATAAATATGCTAAGTACCCATATCCAGGAGGCCTTACAGGTGCTGTGTCCGAGTGCCACAGGGAAGTCATTAGTCCTAGAGGAACCCAGCCCAGAAGTTAAATAATTTAATTTCTGATTTTCTGGGCAGCCTGTTCTTCACTGAGCAGAGTCCTGACTGCAGTGCTGGTGTCCAGGGAAGTAGGGCTGTGAGTACAGCAGTCAGAAGGAAAGGGCTGAGGCTGCCAGCACAGCCAGCCATGAAAATGTGCTACTGGGAAAGGCAGACCTTGCCAGGTGCCTTCAGCAAACTGTGCCACTCACATCTTCCTCCCTCCCCACTCTGCTGCTGCTGCTGGAGATGGAATATTCTGTCCCCCCTGCAGGATCTGGGTTCATCCTGCAAGATGATGTGTCAACACCTGAGTGTGATTCTCTCCTTCCATCCCCCTGCAGTTCTAGCACCTCCAGCCGTGTTCTTCACATTGCTGGGTGGAGATCGAGGTGCCAGTGCTGATCTGCCAAGCTCCTGCACATTTGGGGCCCGAGTGTATAAAAACCTCCCATCTTTCCTGCCTGACTTGAAAGTTTGTGATCCAAACTCCAGGAAACAAGTGAGCTGTTGGTGAGGGTTCTCGTCTCTGAGAGCTGCTTTGCAGTTTTTTGCCAGCCAGGGAGGAATTGGCTGCTTTGAGGTCAGTCTTGAAAAGCACCTTCCAGGATCTTTAGGAATAAACTGGAAAATGTCTGCTTGTTTGCTTGCTTGGCAGCTGGCTGGCTGAGGGTAGGGAGCTGCAAAAATCCTGGATTAACTTTAGTGGCCCCTGACAAATGTGTAAAAGAAGCCTTATGTCTCACATGGGTGTGGAAACCAGAATAGCCATTACAGATTGACACTGAGCGCAGCGCTCCTCGAAAATTTTCTTCTAATGAACGACTATTCAGGCAGAGAGGGACTTATGTGTTAAGGCTAACACTTCTTCATTCCTAATTTGTGAAAATAATCAGCACTGAGCCCTCAGTGTTGGCAATTATCATCTGTTTTGATTATGTAATGTACAGAAGTTCAGTGAAAACATAGCTCCTTGTGTTGTGGTTGAAGAGCCTTTCTGTAGCTCCCAGTGAAATGTTCAGAGTAAGAAATCTCCTGCAAGCTCTACTGACGGCAGAGAAACCATGACAGTGCTGAAAACACTGCTACAGGATCCTCCCCTTCCTGAACCAGAACAAATTATCCCTGAGCTGGGTTTTATTGAGGATACAGAGAGCTGTGCTATGCAGAAGCAATCTGGTAGCACTTAGACCTTGCATTTAGTGAATGTCAACCCTTTTATTTGTCGAGGTTAAAAATTACACAAGGAAAAAATAAACACAGAACTTGCAGGCATGAGGAAGTGAGGGAGCTGGATGAGGGAGCAGCCATCCTGAAAAGGAAAAAATCTGAGCTAGAGCTGCAAAAATGCTTTCCCTCCCCTTTGGAGCAGCACGTGATCTCCAGCCAGCACCAGTTGGCTTTGGCCAGCCCTGGGGCAGAGCTGGTGGCCCAGCACTCTCTGGGACCCCGTCCAAAGGGGCTGGTTTGGGTTGGGGATTCCAGTCCCCAGCTGCTCCTGCTGCTGTAAAGCTGTATTTTATTGTCAGAGAAAGAGGAATAAATCTCGGTGTTATTCAGATGTAACCAGCACTGGTGTGGACAGAGGAGAGCTCAGTCCCCTCTGCAAATCTCAGAGGGGAAAAGGGGACAGAGAGGGCTGAGCTGGTGTGGGCAGTGGTGATTTCCCAGGCTCCTCCCAAAGGCAGGAATTGCAGTGCTGATCTGGCAAATGCTCCATCCCTGCAGGCTCAGGTTTTGGTTTTCCAGTGCTGGATCTGGGGTGTTGCCTGCTCACAAATGACTTCAGCACTGAGCCCTTCTCAACCACATTTTGGTGTTCATTTAACTGGATTTTTATGGCAAATGCATCCAGGTGCCTTTGACCTCTTACCATCAGTTTTGAGCAGAGAGGCTTTTTGGAGCAAACGCATTCCTGCAACTCTCCTGGGGGTTGTGTTGACTTACTTTGTTCTGTCCTTCAAAAGTGCATTTTCCTTATTGATTGAAAAGCAAATCATGTCCCGTACTCAGGTGATTGCCACAAAAACTGAGCAGAACTCGAGGTGTCCTGCAAGGATAACTCCATCACCACGTTTTCTTGGGAAATCAAATTGTGAGTTTGCTGTAGGAGCATTTGGCAGTGGAATGGGATGGTGGCTCTGTGCCCTGCATGTGCTCCATAGGGAGAACAATCTTTCCCTGCTGCAAAGTGCATTCTCTCTAAATAGGAATGGCAGCACCCCCTGAGCTCCTGCCTTAGGGATTGGGGGTAAATCTGAAGGCAATATAGATTTTACAAATAACGTTCTTGGTTGGCATTGACAAGCTTTAAAATAAGTGAAGAATTTCTATCCTCCCACTCCCTGTCAGGCAGATGGCCTTGGTCATGAAGAATGACAATGAGGAGAAGATCCTTCAAATATGATCCATAAGATTTAATCCCAAATATAATTTTTTCCATATGCAGCCTGTCATGTGCTGAAAGTTTTTGTGTTCTGTGAAAATTGGGGAAACTTGACAGATGAGAATTCTGCGTTGGGATGAGAATTTGCCTGCAGAGAGCTCTGGGGTTTCAGAGCTTATTTGTATTACAGTCTCCTTACAGGTTCATGTCTATATTGCAGGAGAAAGGAGTGTGGTTATATAGAGATGATTTAATATTTAATTGTGGTCGCTTCTGCTGTGAATATCCGCTAATATTTCCCATCAGCTTCTTTTAATCTTAATATTATAGTTGACATTGAATTTGTAGTTGTTTTCCAGTGCACAAATGACTGAGAGGGTGTTTTCATGTTTTAGAATTTGGGTGCAGTTACCTTGAAAGATCAGAAGGCATCACCAGAGCTGCTCTGTGTTCCCCATCCTCAGTGCTGAGCAATATTGGGAGGACCTTGAAGGCAGGGGAGGAGCAGGGAGAGCTGGAGAGGGAAAAAATGTCATTAATGAGTTCCTTGCCTCTGTAAAATGTTTGGCTGGGGGAGCCCTGAGGCTGAGCTGCTGCAGGGGGTGTTTCCAGAGGGGGTCACAATTCCTCTGTCCCCACTGAATGGGGAGGGGGAGTTGTGTGAGGATGGGAGGAAAAACCTTAGCAAGGTTTTTGAGGTGTGGAATCTGCATGGTGTTCTTATTCTTTGTACTGGGGAGTAAAACTAGAAGTTCAGAATTGAACAGGAGAAAATATTCTGTTCTTGCAGCGTCTCCATGAATCCCTTATGGAGAAAGAATATGAAAAATCCAAGCTTTTCGTTCTTTGAAATGCAATGGAAAAAAGAAGTGTAACCCAAAACATTAGAGTTCTTGGTGGGGGAGAAAAAAAACCCAGAAAAGTTGATTCTTGTTTTCAGACACTTTCCAGGGACAGGGGATTTTTCTGTGCAGAAATTCTTTCAGCTTTCTGTGTTATTTTCATACCTGATGGCTGCATCCATTTGTCCTGTTCTGAGGATCTTGTGATCCTTCACTGAGGTTTGTTCCTGCCTAAAACCAGGAAGGGATTGAGGGGAGCCGTCTGCATCTCGCACTCAATTAATTCCATCCTACTGTTCCTTGTGTTCCCTCCAGGTATTTCCAGTGTTTACATTTTCTCTTCTCTTTCTTGTACCTTTTCTGTGCAGAAACTCCTGGATTTGCCTGTCTGCTCTGGGTTTTTAGAAGTCTGGTGAGCCTGGTCCTCGCTCTGATGTTTAATGCAGGATTGAAGTTAAACATTGTGTCGGGAACTAAGATATCAAAGTATTCAAAAACCAAAAATAAAAGGGAAGAAAGTGTGAAGTAAAGAAGCTGCAGCCTTAGACTGAAAAACTAGGGAACTTTGAAAGAAAAACTTTTATCTGTCAGAGATTTTGAAGTTCCTGTCACTTAATGTTCCTTCCTTCAAGTTCCTGGTTGGAGGCTCATTTCAGAAAACCACAGTGACTCAGCTACTTTGAATATCTGCTCTGTGGCGCGTGTTGGAAGCTCCCAGAGCTTCTCCCACCTCCAAATGTGCTTTTTATTGGTGGATAATTCATTGGCAGTATCTTGTGCACTGTGCTAATTTAAACCATGCTTCCAATATTTAGATTTTTTTTAAGTGTAAAGGCATAGTGCCCTGACACTGTAAGTAGAAAGGAGCGCATTTGTTTATAAATATTTATTATTTTGCAAGTGTAAAGGTAAGCTTATCTAGATTTTTGTTCCAGATAAATGCTGAGTTCCTCTGTACAACACTAAATGTTCTCAAGGGTGAGGCTTGTCTCGTGCTGTGTTCTGTCCTCAGGCTCTTTGGGAATGATGTGGGGAGAGCTGGCTCTGGACAGAGCTCAGGTGATTTTGTGAGAGTTGCTGGATGTATCAGAAGGAATTTTTGAGCAAACCTGGTGTCAACACACACAAACCAGAACTGGTGGTACAGGAAGGACCCACATGGCCGTGGCCAGGCTGCAATGACCTTTGTATCCCTGTTTAATGCTCCAAAGCCTGAGGATGGCGGGAGCAGATGGTAGGGACGGGATATTTGTGATGATTGGAAGAAAAAGGTGTCCATGGAATAACGTTTCCTCAGCCACGGATCCGCAGGAATTCTTTAACCCTCTGTGACAGAGCTTTGACGGGCAGTGCCCTGGGAGGGTTTGCTGTGCCGGACCAGCCACCAGGTTGGGTTTTTGGGGTTCACACGGAGCCTGGCCCACCTCTGGGCTGGGATTGACACCGGGACCGAGTTGCTGAGGTGTCGCCCTTGCCCCGCAGTGTGGAGGATTCGGGGTTTTGTAGAAATCTCTGCGATGATGGACGGTTTGGACAGAGCTCTCCAGAGTCCAGTCTGNGCATTGTTTTCCAGTTGTTCAGTAACTGGGGCTTGGCATTTTAGAGATCAAAACTTGCTTTCAATTCTGTTTCACTTACAGGTTTCATATACTCAGAATTTAAGCAATCATATTTACGAGGCTTTCCTGTTTCATCTTCCCCAACACCGCAGCCATTCCTGGAGCCCGGAGTGGTGCGAGGGCTGAGCACAGCGATCGTCCCGTGTTCCCCTCTCCCAATTTCCCTGGTGTCCATGGAAGTGTTGCCATGGAGGAGAGCGTGGGGTGGAGTGGGCAGGAGCACGCAGGGAGCGGTGGGGGAGGATCCTCCAGCAGCCAGTCCTGGGAAATTCTGCTGTCCAGAGCTCTGTGTGTTCCTTGGGGAAGGGTGGAGCTTCTCAGTGAGGAAAATCAGCTTTTCCCGCACTGCCTGCGAGGGAAGAAGTTCAAACATCACAGGCAGGGTGGCCTTCATGGACCTTTGGATTTAGTTGAGTTCCTTGCTCATCCTGTGTGCATTTAAACCACTTCTGCCCCTTCGTGGTGTGCCCCTCCAAGGATGTGCAGAAAAACTCTGGTACTTCTTCAAAAGTCCTTTGCGAATTTTTAATCTCTCTTCCTTCTTGAAAAGCCCTCTGCAGATTTTTGAATCTAGCAAAAAGGGTGTTCTGATGGCGACATGACGGATCCATCTGCTCCCATCACAGTGGGTTTATCAACAGTTTCGGTTTAAATATTTTTAGTGGAAAAGTTGATTTGTGTATGTAACAGGCATATGGCTTTAGGCTTCTACTCAGCAGCTGTTTGGGTGTATTTATTAGTAAAAGTGCCACGCAGGGATGTTTGATAAGAAAATCTTGTTCTCAGGGTGGGGTTGGGGTGTTGGGAGTCCCTCAGAATCCTCGAGTGCAGGCTGGAAGCTTTCTCAGTTTAGCGGTCATTTGTGTCCCCAGACGTGGGACACGGTGTCTGAGAGTGTGGGCAAAGCTGATGACAACTTTCCAGACATGTTATACCAAAGAAATGGAGATATAATGTGCATGGAAATCAGAACACTTGGCAGTGTCTGTAGTAGCACGAGTTCAGGGCTGGAACAGCAAATTTGTTCCACCCCAACGTGCAGCTCTGTTCTATCCCTACTCTGACCTGCTGTCGCACTTCCAGCCTCAGTATGGCCTTGTAAAAAAAATGGGATTATTCTTACGATGTCATAGAAGCCTTTTGGCTCAGGAGCTGCTCTGCAGTGCACGTGATTTTCCAGCAGCTCATCTGTTTCTCCTCAAATACTGAGTTTTTCTAGCGTTTTTAACCGTACTTCCAATGGCTGCACCTTGTAAAAAAAAGCCTTCAAAGCTTTTTGGACGAGCAGGAGGGGAAATCTGCACAGTGGAAATGCTGCCACAGGGCACCAGTGACCATTTCAGCTCATTAATGGTTCTCTGTTTCTGCAAGAGCTGAAGATCATGGAAATACAATTCACTGAGTTTGTGCCAGCCACTATCTTTTGTTTAGACCCATAATCCTTCCTTGAAGAAGTTTTTCGTTTCACTTAATGTGGAGAATTCTGAGTGCTCTTTAATAAAAAATAGTGGATTTATTCTGCAGATTCCTAGGGTGCAGTTTGTGTATTTGGATGATGGACAAGCAGCAGACTCCTGGAGTATTTCCACTGGGCAAAGAGCAGGCACGGTTGGTATCTTGAAGTTCACCTTTTAAAAGTCTGGAGACTTGGCAGACAAATTTCCCTCACTGCTTCTCTTGACTTCCTCTTCACATCTTAGTAAAATGGGAAATCCATATGGAAAGTCCCAAGTGCTTGTCCAGATCTAAAAGCTCAGGAAACTGCAGATAATCAGCTTTTCACATCTTTTTCACATAATTTTTTTTTTTTTCTTCACATAATGTCCATATCCTCAGATGTTTTGCTGGGAGTTTTTGTTCTGCTTGTACCATTTATCTTTGAATGAGGTTGGGATATTTCATCAGGACAGTTGGCACTTTCCATGATGGAGCCTCTGGATAACATCAGTTGTCTGGGTTTCATTTGGGATTTGCTGAAATAGTTGTTATTTCTGAATCTATTTTTTGAGCATCTCTAAGACCAAGGACACTTGCAATCCAGATTTCATAACTTGTATCTTTTTTATCATCCCGAGTTGCTTGTTGGATTGAGAGGCCGAGAATCTTGTTTTTCCAAAGGCTGGAATTGTTGTGGGTACAAATTTTCCCTGGGATCTACAGGTGAGTGACACAGTCTGCTGCTACCTCGTGCTGCTGCAATTTTCCTGTGGGGTCATAAATGTGGGAAGTTTTGTTTTAAAGCTGGGAGAGCTGGCAGGGACTGGTGCCTTGAGCCCTCCTGGGGCTGGGGGTGCCGAGGGCTGGGATTTGGGGCTTGGAAGCAGCAAGGGGCATCACTGCTGGCAGAGTTCTCAGAGCTCCCCCTCCATCTGCAGCAGAGCCAGAGAGGGCTCCAGGAGCTTTTGGAATGCTCCATGCTGGCTGTGAAACCCCCAGGGCTGGCTCCTGTCCCTCTGTGTGCTAAATTTTCCCCATTTCATGGGAAAATGTCCCCATTTCAGGCTGGCCCAGATGGCCCCACCAAAGGGGTTTCACCTCCTGCTCTGTGCTTCCATCCAGACCCACAGCTGTAAATTGGTATTATCAAATCTGTGTGATAGAAGCATTGTTTTTTGGTTGTTTCTGCTGTTTCTGAATGCCAAGATTTTGTGTAGAAACAGAAAATTCATCTGGAACCTGAAAGTCAAGGCTTAAAACTGATGTAGGTCTGGAAGTAGAGCCTGGACCACCTGACACAACCAGAAAACGGTTCTAATGCAATTATGATACAAATAATAATTGGAAATAAAGACAGTGATGGAAAGAAATGAAGGAGGAGAACGGAAAGGAGCAGACAGTGTTAAAAGAAGATTTCACTTCATTTTTCTGAACTCGAAAGGTTTTTTCTGCTTTGGGGCTGCTGAAAGGGGTGGTATTGGAGAGCCAAGATGACTGTCTTTGCTGACTCTGGGTGGATGGGAGTGTAGGATGCCTTCAGCGATGATTCTGGTGTTATTAAATAATTCTCCCAGCCCATCCATCACTCCTGAATCCAGCTTTCTCCCTCACTGATTCATGTGTTATCACTGTAGTAAGGCAGCTTGAAAGATGGCTGAAAACAGTGAAAATACCTAATTATTGTTCTTGGTGGAAAAAGAAGGTTTTAAATAGCTATAGCCCAAAGCAGCTTGAATACATTTATTTTCTGTAGCATTTTCTGACACGCACACGGGATGTCTGTGGTGGTGGCAGTGGCCATGCCTGGAGGGACACAGGGGCACTGTCCTTGGTGACAACCCAAGTGTCTTGGTGCATTGTTGTGGTCTGAGGGCTTCATTACACACCCACCACGAGGAGTAGGTTGTGAGTAACATTATCAGTGCTGCAGTGATAGGTAAAGGTTTGATCACCACTTTTCCCCTCCTATTTTCCAGCTACAGGTGTGGCAGGTGAGCCCTGCTTTGGCTGCTGTGACAGAGTGAGAAGCCTCATTGGAATATCAGCAGAATGTCCTTTTTTCTGGTTGCTTTTGTCGCCAGGATTTCGGGGAAGTAAGGGAGGCATTGCCATGTGCGTTTGTAGCACCTAAACCTAAAATTCTTTGCTTTGTAGCTGGACATGGAGTTAAAGAATCAGTGCTGGTGGTTTTCTTTGCAGGTGTGTTTTAACTCCTTGGTTTATCCCATGAAGTTTTCATGTTCTGTGGGCTCTTACAGCCTCTTCTCCAGGGACATAATCAGCTGTGATAAACCAAGGAGAGAAGCTGCTCTGTCTGTTGGCAAGTGAACACCGAGTTAACAGGGTGTTTATTTCTGCAGAAGGCTTGCACTGGGAGCGAGTATAAAACCCCCTGAGATGGACCATAGCGTGTTCTGCTCCTTTTGCTGGAAGACCAGGAGGTAGCGAGCAGGCAAAAATAAATTGAACTGCAGCCGTGCATTTCAGAAAGAGAGAAGAAAACAGCTGAGTTCAGGTTGAAAAAGAATCAGCTTCTCTTTAGAAACTCCGTGCTGTGCTCGTGCTCCTGCAGCAGCCCCTTGGCAGCTCGGTGTCCCTGTGGGACCCCCAGGCTCTGGGGCTGTTCTTTGCGGGCTGGCTGTGCCCAGGTGCCCCTGGGTGTCTCTGTGTGACAGTCCCTGGGCTCTCTGCAGTGCCAGCCCAACCAGCCCCGTACTGATGAGCCCCTCCAGCCCCGCTCTGCTCCGCAGCACACGGGTTCCCATGGATTTCTGCATCTCTCTGCTGTCCCCGGTCCATGGGGCTCTCTGCTTCCCTTTTTTGGTCACGCTCAGCTCTGAAGCTGCTCCTGCAAAGAGCTGTTTTACTAGTTTAGAGACTATTTTCCACTTTCATTTTTGATCTCTAAAGCCGTGGATTGTGTTTCAGCGGCGGTGCTGGCACGGCTTAGCTCCTAAGTGCTGTCAGACTGGAATATTGTGCTTTTCAGAAGTGCTTGGGTGTTTCGCTCTCTGCTTCGCTGCTGCAGAGGCAATGCACGGCAGCACTTGTGTTTACGGGGTATATACACCTTGTCAGCATAACCTGCTTATTAAAATGACTTCCAGAGTGCAGCCTTCAGTGCTAGGATTATGTTCTGAAGGCCAGATTTTAATTAGCCGCATGATTTGTTGGCGTTTTCCGTGCTGTGTTCCCGGGAGGGGAAGCGGCGCCCAGCGCCGGAGCGAGCTTGGACAGATTGAGCTGCATCACTTGATAGGCCTCAGCAGAGCATCTCTGGGGGCCTGCCAAGAGGATGGGGACTGTTTAAAGTGCAGAGAGGGAGAGGCCTTCGGGAGGTGAAAGACTCGAGCCCGGGAACAGAAAGCAAGGAATAAAACTCTCAGCCTGGGAACAGATGTGGGCAGTGGTGCTTTGCTGGGTTTGCCTGGGAATGCGGCAGAGCTGGGCAGCAGGACTGTGCCCTGTTCAGCTCCAGCTCGTGTTTTCTTATAGTTAAGGCAGACCTGGGTTTTTTTGCAGTTGTTTTTGCTTTATTAAGCCGGTTTCTGGAAGCCTGAACATCTGTGGCAGCTCACACCTCGTGGGTGCTGCCCACGACGCTGGTCACAGCTGGCTGGGCTCTGCCAGCTCTGCAGAGGAGACGCCAGCTTGGGAATTCGCTCACCAGCTGTCAGAGACTGCTCTCAGTTGGCTGCATCCAGGGAGGAGGAGGAGGATGGGAGGATGGGCACGTGGCAGTGCGGCAGGGAAGGATCCGTGGTGTGGGAATCGTGGTTAGAATGGAGTTGTCGATGCTGTGCTGTGGCAAAAAGTGCAATTGCTGCCCTGGAAAATATATAAAAAGAAATATTGCCTAAAACCATAGTAATTGTTTTTTCCAGTTTTGCTTCGTGGCAGAGCCTCGAGTGAAGTTTGTTGTTTAGGACAGCACCTCGTACTTCCAGAAAGGTGTGAGAAAATCCAGGAGGGAAATGAAGAGGAACCACTGACCAGTCTTGCATCTCAGTAGCTGTGGGACAGAGGAGCTGCAGATATTGCTGGGAGAGAGAGAAGTTCTCCTTTACCATGTCTGTGTGGAGAGGGGAGGGAGTCATGGCATGAAACTGTAAAAATAGGTCAGATACAGGAATAGTGGAGCACTGGAAGGGATTGCTTCAGGTGTTAGGTCAGGAATGGAGCTGCTTGTGCCTTGGAAGGGAGGGGTGAGCCAAGGAAGCTCTCCAAGGGGCTGCCAGCCCTGTGAACCTGTATTTGGAATTCTGCAGGAGGCAGCGGGGTGGGAGTTCAGGAGGGCAGCACCTGGTGCAGAAGGAAAGAAACAAATAAACATTTCAGGCAAAGGATCCCAAGTGCTTCATTAATGTAAGAAAAATTGAAGCGCTGAGTTCAGTTTTATTATTTCTTCTATTCTTCCAACCAAGACCTCAATAATATTATCAAATATTTATTTAATGTCCCTACATATTTTTTTGGCAATGCAGTTTTCCTTTAAGCCAAATCCATTTAAGAGCTGAAAATGGAGTTGCTTTATTGAACAGCTGAAAAATTTGCTTTTTCTCTTGCGTGATGCTGTGGTTGTTCATTCCTTGTGAAACGCACACGAAACGTTTTGAAATAGAAATGACTTTTATTATGCTGTTCAGTCAGCTCTAATAGCACAACAGTATTCTTTCCATGCTGGTCAACACTGACGCTTCCAGAGGGGGTTTGAAATTTGATCTTCCTTGTTCTTCCTGTGCTCAGACTGTCCAAGATTTCCCTGCCTCCTGCCCCCACTTCCTGCCCCATTTTCAGCAGGAACTTTAATCCAGAAAAGCAGGAACAAGTGAAGAAGCAAATGTGAGAATGAAATCCGAGGGGTGAGCAGCCAAAAGTAAATGAAATTTGGCCAGAAAATAGACATGCTTTGGTTTGCTGCTGGGGTAAAACACAGACTGAGGAGACCCAAAGATCCTGAGGAAGGAATGTCACAGGGCTCCTGTCCTGAGAACTGTGTGGGTGCCTCGCAGGGGGATTTGTCATGGAAATGTTAGAAGGGAGAGGGAATGGTTTCCTGGGTTGAGGCTCAGGCTGGGACAAAGGCTAAAGCCACAACAATTTACTTAAAACTGCTCTTGCAGCTCTGATGACATTAGTTTGCTGAATTCCCTTCATATCAAGTACGAATCCTTATCCTTGTCGTGAGCAAAAGTTGATTTTCAGTGCTTGTGAGGGAGAGGAGGATGGCCTTTCAGTTTGTCCAGGTGGCCTCTTGTTCAGGGTTTCTCTGCATGCTGGATTGCAAGCAGAGCTGAGCAGAGCCACTCACTGGGACCAGCAGCTTCCTTGGATCCTGGCTTCACTCCAGTTAACCCCTCTCTTGTGGTTTTTTCTTCTCTTTTCCCCTCTCCTCGACATGAAGAGGTTTTTTCCCAACTTGTATCTGTTATTCACCAGGAGCTGTCAGGGTGGCTCAATGATTTCTAAAGAGATTATTCGGAAATAGCTTTTCTTGGTCAAAGTTGCCCATTGTGTCCATAAATAGGGCTGTTCCTTAATGCTTCCCAGGGTACCTGGTGCATTCACTGTGTCCCTAACAGCTTTCTCTGGGGGAATTTGCTCTGTTCTGTCATCCCAGATCTCTGGTAGCCAGTATTTCCCATCCAGGGATGCGTGATCCATCCTGGTGACAAGGAGAGGAATTGTTTCTTGCTTTGTTTAGCCTGACCCCTGGATGTCAGGTGGGATACTTTGCACTTAAACCAGTGGGGTTCACGTTTTTTTTTCCTTTTTACTTGTGCTGCTTTCCCTTCTGGCTCTGTGTTTTCACGCAGCATCTTCCCTCAGTACCAGAGATAGAAAAAAGCATCTGGTCTTTCCTGCAAATGTTTCCTTTTGGAACTGCCTGTATATCCAGTGTCTAAATATTTCTCTCTTTTTGAGTAGCAGTTTTCTTTTTGAAGGAGACCAAAGAGGTTACGTGTAGAAATAAAACAAACACTGGTGTGTTCTGAACTCTTTGGAACATAAGGTGTTTACTTAAAGGTGCATTTCCCAGGGCAGTGTTTTGGTCATTTTTGGGTGCTTTGCTGCTGTTGTGATCGTGAAGGTTTTTGGGGAGGTTGAGTTCTCTGTGCTTTGGTTCTTATTTTACCCTGAGATGTGGCAGCGTGTCCAGGGGCTCAGGAGATGAATCCCTGCAGGTGAGGAGTGAGCTGTGTGCTCTTCCTTGCTGGAATCCAGGTCTCCTCTTGTGTTTCTGCTGAAGGAAAGGCCACGTTGGATGGGCCTTGGAGCAGCCTGCTCTTTGGAAGGTGTCCCTGCCCATGGGATGGGGGTAGAACTGGATGGGCTTTAAGGTCCCTTCCAGAACCCAAACCCTTCTGTGGTTCCATGATTCTAAGGACAGCCTTATCCCCCAGCACATTTCAATAAATCTTAAATATTTGGTTTATTATTATAAAGTTACTGCCAGTTGTGTGGAGTCATGTGCTAGTTAGTTATGTGGTCAAAAAGCCATTATGTTTTTATTAATGTTTCATTGCTGAATATGTAGCTTTAGCTGACATTGATAGTCAGTGTCCAGCTCTCAGGTATATAATTTTTCTCGCTCTGAAATCTCACTTCAGTCTTCTCCCTTTGCTTTGATACCTCGGCTCCAAGTTAATAACAATTACATTATTTCCTGTGTTGTTACAGCTTGAACAAATGGAGCAGCAGTTCCAATTGGAAGGGCTTTGCATAAATGAATAGAATAGCAAGAGGGTGGTTACCCTCGTGTCTTGCAGATAGGAATTGAAGGTGGTTATTTTAGCATAAAAATTAAAATATATTTAGATCACAAATTGTGCATATTTAAATGTTGGTTGCAAGGGTGATTTTCCCCCTTTATTCTGCTTTAAAAAGCAAAGCATTGAAACACAAGATGCAGCAGCACAAAGCTGGGAGGTAACAGACGTCACCACAGCAGAAACCTCTAATAAATTTTGTCATGTAATTAGTTCAGGGTTTGAATCCTGAGTGATTGGGCTTTGCAGAGGGATGTGATTGCTACGAGATCTTTGGACCTGGAGTAGAATCCCAGAATGGTTTGGGTTGGAAAGGACCTCAAAACTCATCCCATCCCACCCCATCCATGGCAGGGACACCTCCCACTGTCCCAGGTGCTCCAACCCCAATGTCCAGCCTGGCCTTGGGCACCGCCAGGGATCCAGGGCAGCCCCAGCTGCTCTGTGCCCTCTTCCATTCCAATGCCCTGCCCTCCTGTGCTCCATTTCCCCACTCATGGAATGGTGGAACTGTTGGCGACGTGAGGTTGGGATTCAGCCGAGTTCTACGCCAGGCTGGATGTGCTGGGTCCAGGTTTCTTGCTGGGATGGAGCTGTGGGTGGAGCTCCTTTGGGAGCACAGGACAAATGCTGCTGCATCCTGACAAAATCCAGTTCTGGATTTTCAGGCATCAAGCTTTGCTGGGCTTCCAGCAAAGCTTGATCGCTGCAAATCGAAAATGAAGGGACGTCTTCTCATCACAAAGTCATTTCAGCAGGATCAGGTTCTTTTTTTCCCCCTCTTCATGGAGTTGCAGGAATGATTAATAATCAACACATTTCTGTAGCTGCTTTTGTTCTATATTCTTTGAACCTCCTAGGCTGTCATCTATTAATTTTAAATCTCAGAAGGAACAAGTATAGAAATAGATGATGGAGTAATCCAGGGGTTTCTGAACAGGTGAAACTTGCCTGTGATTGAATATGTGCATTTTGTGTTATTCGCTAAGTCTCCTGCATGAAAATACTGCATTTAAGCACAAGAGAGGTCTTCGTTTTGTCTTTAAATAAACTCCTCATCTTGGGGAGCTTTATCATCCTTGTGAGTGTATTAAAGCTGTGCAATTTCGTAAATATAAAGTCAAGAATCTCTATTTACAGTATTGCCATCATTGCCAGCTCTGTTACTTCTTCATTACTGCTATTCTTTCATATTTAAAAGAAAAAGAAAAGATGTGTATTTATTCTCTCCTGTGAGCAGGCTTTGGCCTTGGGAAAATATCAGGTATCTATGTATAGAAAAGTCTGAAGAGAAACTGCTAAATTTCAGCAGGGAATTGCTGATTTTCTTTTAATTTTAGTTTTGCAGTGCAAAAAAGAGTTTGGTTTTTTCCAAGTAATGAAGAAACAGCTGTGTTGGTGTTAAATATTCAGTGGATTTGTAAGTGACTTATTTAAAGATCTTCATCTTTATAGATTTCCCTCGTTTGAAAGCACCCTGAAGTATGATTTTTGTGAGGGGGAGTAATTTCTCTTGGTTCTTACCTTTCTCCAGTTGGCATTTTGGAGAGTCTGGGTTTAAAACCCGAAATAACGACACACCTTTTTGTTGCCAGCAAAGTATTTGATTCTTGCATTCTCCAACTGCAGAAAAGTTGGTGAAGACCTCCTAAAGTGCTTAAAATAGGCAGTGGAGCTTTGGAAAAAATGATGAGCGGTGGATTGCACAACCAGCCTGTCTGGAGCTGGAACTGCTTCCAGATCGTTCTGTAACGGGGGCGCTGGAGAAGGGCAGGGGGAGGAAAATGGGCTGGGGCTCTCCTGACAGAGCTGAGCTCGGACAGGAGCAGGATGGCACCTGGAGGAGCTGGCAAGAAAGACAGGGAGGGGTTGTTCACAAGGGATGGAGGGCCAGGACATGGGGAATGGCTTCCCATGGCAGAGGGCAGGGATGGATGGGATTTTGGGAAGGAATCGTTCCCTGGGAGGGTGGGCAAGCCCTGGATCCCTGGCAGTGTCCAAGGCCAGGTTGGACACTGGGGCTTGGAGCACCTGGAACAGCAGGAGGTGTCCCTGCCATGGCAGGGCTGGGATTCGATGAGTTTTGAGGTCCTTCCAACCCAAACCATTGTGTGATTCCACGAATCTTTGCCATTCTGTGATTCCACGAGTCTTTGCCATTCTGCAATTCCACGGATCTTTGCCATTCTCAGAACGGTGTTTGCTGTTGCCTGGTGGAGCTTTGGGTGTCAGCAGTGCCTGTTTCAGGAGCTTTCTGAGCTGTCCTCAAACACCAAGGGTAGCATTGACATCATGGCATCACTCAATGCCCCAAAGAGTGGGAAAAGCCTCTGAAGGGGAGGCTGGAATTGCATAGGTGTGTTTGACTTGAGTATTTCTAGGCAGCTTTGTGTCAAAGGAGGTGATGATGCCTTTGGTGAGCTCAGAAATACTCTGCTTCCTTCTCCATATCAGGCCAACCTCTCTAACCTTTATATTTTCAATTTTGGACGAGTCTTGCATTATGTTTTCTAGTAATTGTATTAACATACTACCTAAATGTGACTTAAATTCCCATGTGATGGAATGAATTTTAAGAAAAAGCTCAGTCTTTGTCAGGTCATGCTGTGAGAGCAAAAACTGGGTGTTTGGAATGTGGCTGGTTGGGCTTGGACTGGAGGGAAGGGTTGGAAGTTCGGAGTCTGTGCTGGGTTGAGAATGAGCATGGTTTAGTCAAGAGAATGTAGAAGGGTGAAGAGAAAATGGAAATGACGGGGTAGAAGGAATTGGCAGTTGGAATAACGTTGCTGGCACGTTTCCCTCTTCCTTGAACCCCAAAATACTTTGGAATACGGGGGTTTCTAGCGTTCCCATACCCTTGCTTTTGACGACTCCTCTGTGCTGCCGGTGCATGCAGAGGGTAACCAATCCTGGCTGTGATATTTCTGGGAGCTGCAGGTGGCAGAGGCCCCCGTGGGCTGGAAATGTCCCACCAGAGCGAGCGCTCACCTCTCACGTGGTGCAGCCGCAGCCGTGCTCGGCCTCGCGGTTTTCCACGCAGAGCCAGCGCTGACGGAAGGACAGGAGCGAGCAGGAAGCATTGAAATGCACATTTAATCCGTGCCCATGGAACATTCGTCATCCTGATGGGGTAGTGTAGGATTATGCAATCCCTTTTTCCTGCAGGACTTTTGTTGGTGTTCGGGCTTGATGTATCATCATTTCATCAACGCTGACGTAGTATTTTATTTTTATACTTCTTCATTGTGCAATTCTGCCATTTTTCACCGTGTATCATGAAGATCTGAAAGCAAAATGCATTCCTTCCTGGTTAATATTCAACAAACAGTCTATAAAAAGATGTCGTTACCGTGCAGTAATTGCTTTATTTATCACCTTTCCTATGTGGCTAAAGATGCTTCAGTCACTGAGCGGAGCAGAGAGCTGATGGTTTGGGCTGCTGTGGCTTCGTTTTTGACTTTTGGCTTTGGATTTTTATCTCCTGCTTTAGAAATAGACCTAAATTCCATAAGGATGGTGTCTGACAAGAGTGGGTTTATCTTGCCCAGTCATCAGGGTTGCAGATCAATGACCGTATGGTACTCGGCCAGCACAGCCTTGTCTTTGTAAACATCCAAGGCCAGGGGCTCTGGAGATCTGAGAGTCTTCTGGCCATAAAGTTCATGTAGTTTGACCCATGATGAAATATATTTGATGGCCATATGAAGGTGAATAAGGCAAAGTTGAACTTCTCAACCACTTCGGAAGTAGACTTCATAGAACAAATACTAGAAAAAAGTATATTGGGTGCTTTTCATTGTTTGTTTTAGATCTGTAGCTTTGTTACTAGGGAGAAAACCTAAGAAAAACATGTTATGTTTTCCCTTCTTGCACTGGACAAGGTCAAACACTCATAGACCTCTCCTGGTGCTTCAGGCAGGAGAGGGGGATTACTTGCAGTTAACAGTTTGGAAGTTGAGCCTAACTTGACAACTTTCTTGACTGAAAAGGATGGAAAGAAGTGCACTGTGACTAAATCTAGCATACAATTAATTCTTCTCTGCAGTTCTGTGTGTTAATTGCTGTCATTGTGTGAACTGATGGTTTAAGCAAAAATAGAAAATTTTATAACTGGTGTGTTGCTTACAATGCAGAGTCTTAGCTTGAAGTGCCAGCCCGCAGTGGCTTTTTGAATCTCTGCTGTGCTGTCAATCTCTGTGAATCATCTCGATGGAAATGGAAAAACGGTGAAGAGCGCAAACCTGGGAAGCGTGGTTTGCACTTCTCCTGGCGGTTCAGCAGCCTCGGGCTGGCGGTGGGGATGGCAGTGGAGCTGAGTGTTCCTGGAGAGATGCAGTTCCATCTCCTCCCTCGTGCCCCAGGATGGCGGTGGGGATGGAAGTGGAGCCGAGCGTTCCTGGAGAGATGCAGTTCCATCTCCTCCCTCGTGCCCC
>VZTX01010320.1:7526-28448 GCA_013400915.1 Pardalotus punctatus | reverse complement strand
AGCAAACTGGGAACAAACTGGGGGCAAACTGGGAACGAACTGGGAGCGAACTGGGAGCGAACTGGGAACGAACTGGGAACAAACTGGAACAAACTGGGAACACACTGGGAGCTAACTGGGAGCAAACTGGGAACAAACTGGGAGAAAACTGGGAGAAAACTGGGAGCAAACCGGGAACAAACCGGGAGCAAACTGGGAACAAACTGGGAGAAAACTGGGAGAAAACTGGGAGCAAACCGGGAACAAACCGGGAGCAAACTGGGAGCAAACTGGGGTGTTGGGAGTGGAGGAAGCACAAAGTGCAGCCTCAGGCCACATCACAGGATCCTTTCCACAGCCCACCCTAGGAAATCTGATTTTTTTCTGATTTTCTGCCTGCCATGCACAATCACTGCCACGCTGGAGTTTTAGGGATTTAGCACAAAGTCTGGCACCTTCATGTTCATTCCTCACTGTGGGGTCTGAGCACAGGAGGGGTGCAGGTAACTCATTCCAGCTGGGGGGTTGGATGCTGGAAACGCAGGAGCTGCGTCCTGGGTTGGTTTGTGTGGGTGGGTGGGGAATTTTGAACCCTGATTTCTGTTGCTCAGGATTAAATGTCTGTAGGTGGTGGAGGGAGAAGGGTGGGATCCACTCCTGGGCTGTCTGCTGTGCTGGTTGTACAAGGGACAAACTAAAATATGAATTATTATTATTATTATTATTATTACCATTATTATTATTATTATTATTATTATTATTATTATTAATGTTGTTGTTATTGCTATTATTGTTATTATTATCATAATTATCATTATTATTATCATTATTGTTATTTTTTTGTTTTTTATTATTATTTTTACTATTACTGCTATTACTATTATTACTATTACTGCTATTGGTATTTTTACTATTATTACTATTATTTTACAGCTCTGAAAGCCTTTTCCCTCTCCCCCTCTCTGCAGTGCACAAATGTCCTCAGGACACTCCGTGGCCGTGATGGGCATCGACTTCACCCTCAGATATTTCTACAAAGTCCTCATGGACCTGCTGCCAGTTTGTAACCAAGATGGGGGGAACAAAATCAGGTAAAGCTGCTCCTGCCAGGCACAAAAGGAATCAAATATTTATTTTCTTTACCCAGCTGACCCAGAGGTTGTTTCCAACTTGATTTATCCAAGGATTCTGTTACTTTCAGTGTGTGTTCTCTGATTTCCAGCAGAACTTGTGCTTGTCCTTCTCATAAAGATTATGTGGATGTTTTTGTTATTCCAGATCAAACTGCCATCAGCTAAATAAACAGTCTGCAGGATTACAAAAGCAGAAGATAACAGATTTGATTTTATTTCTTTGGTTATATTTAGACTTCTTTGAAATTCTGGGTAAAAAAACCATTCTTTATTAAATGAACACACTTCCCAGTTCTTCTGTTTGTTTTCATTTTACCTATTTAGTTCCTGTGAGCATGTAAGAATGATACAGGATCTCAGTTATTTTAACTCCAATTATTAAAATACACTGTGGGGATGTTTTTCTCAGAAATCCACAGCACAGCCTCGGCAGAAGAAGCCTGATTTCATCTGGAGTGTCCAATTTCAGTCAGACCCCTGGGTATCTTAATTGTTCCTTTTCTGCAAAGTCACGTGGGGTGGGATAAATTCTGGTTTGGATCTGGAGTAACTTGATAACGCGGTTTGGGCATTGCTGTTGGTTCTTTGTTTGTTTTTAAACCTTGAATTTGGGAAGGGAAGTGGTTTTCTGTCATCCTCCCAGTTCTTGCCTGGTTTGGGTATTTTTCTATATATTTTATGGTGCATAAAAAACAAATCAGGATTTCTGGTTTGGCATCGCTCCCTCCCAGTAAAAACTGCCGCTGATCAACAAGGTCAGATGTTTTGTTGTGTTCCTACATTCCCCAAATGAGGAATTTTGAGGATGTTGTTCAGTGTTGGACCATTCTGATGTAGAAGTTGGATCCCATGTGTCCAGGCTGGGCATAAACGCAGGTATTTGGGGTTTTTAGCATACCTCTCCTAAGGTTTTTCTGTCAGGCAAAGAGCAAACACCACATCCCTCCGTGTATTCCTCATGCAAAACCCCCCCAAAAAAATCCAAGTTTTCCCGTAAAGGGCACAGAGGCTTTCCCTGACACATCCCATGGGAATCCCATGGAAAGCCCCAGATCCCCACTGTGCTGGGGCTGTTTCTGCCACCCCGCTGAGCTTTTGGGAACACCCAGTGGGGTTTGAGCCTCCCCCATGTCCCCTCTGCTGTCGGTGCCATCCTGGGCTCCTGCTCCTTCCCGGCGCCGCCGTCTGCGCCCATGGAAACGGGAGAGGGGGAAATGGCATGGATTGAGCTGCCTGGATTCTGGATGGGGACACAGATCCCACGTGGCTTCCCCGAGAGCACCCAGGAAACTGGTGGGAAGAGCTCGGAGTGGAACAAGAGTGATTCCCCCCCCCCCAAAATGGAATTGGGGAGGGCATTAAAGGAGAGTGTGAAATGTCTCTTTAATTAGTCACGTAGGAAATTAATTAACTATTAAAGCTTTCCAAGATCATTAGGCCCTGTTCATTTCTGGATCTTCCCCAATCAGACAATGCATTGATGGCTTTTCCTTTCTGCTTTTAATCAGCTCTGTTTTCAACTCCTGGACGGCCCAGGCTCCCTGGAGCAGTAACAGATGGAAAAGCTTCAGGGAAATACCCCATCCATTCTCTAAAGACATTTTGCAGTGGATTTGTTTTGTGGCCCTGTTCAATGGAAACCTGTAAAAGTCCTTTAGGACCACGTTGTATTTTGCCCTGTTTTCCCTGAAGCCCAGGGAGGTCTAACAGGAGTCTCCTGCTGTGTTTTTGGGGGCAGGTGCTTCATCATGGAGGACAGGGGGTACCTGGTGGCACATCCGACGCTCATCGACCCCAAGGGCCACGCGCCCGTGGAGCAGCAGCACATCACACACAAGGTCTGGCAGCTTTTCCTTAGCAATCTCTCATTCCTGAGCTGCTGTTTGTGTCTGGTCCCAAAGGCATCAAATCCTGCCTTTCCCACTTAGGAGCCTCTGGTAGCAAACGACATCCTCAACCACCCCAACTTCGTGAAGAAAAACCTCTGCAACAGCTTCAGCGACAGAACCGTGCAGCGCTTCTACAAATTCAACACCAGCTTAGTGGTGAGCGTGTTTTCCTGTCTGATTTTGCTTTGCAGTGTACTTTGGTTGGGTTGGGTTTCTTCTGGTGGAAACACAAGTCCTGGCCAGGATGAGCAGCGGGGCTGGGAGCCAGCCTTGCATGTTGGCCCTCTCCAAACACCAACCCGGCGAGCCAGGCTGCCCAAAGGGAGCCCCCTGACATCCAGGGGTCAGGGGTGGGATCCTGGCCGAGTGTGGCTGCTGCCTGCAGGGTCTCAGCCAGCAGCAGGGCAGTTTGCTGTCGCTGGGTGGGGATTGTCCAGCTGTGCTTGGGATGTTTTGCTTTGGGTCTGACCAGCGTCACCTCCTCCTGTGAGGTCTCTAAGAGTTTATCCGTAGGTGTCTGAATAAATCCATTTCCTGGTGAGCATTCCCAGGCTCCCATTTGAAATCTTCGGGGTCCTGCTCACTCCGTGCTCCCCGCAGGTCATGTGTGAGCTTCCTCTTGTGAGGAGTCTAAACCAGGGGCTGTGATCCCTCACAGAGCCACAGCTCCACCCTGGCAAAACCGCTCCAGATTATTCCAAAGCTGTTACACTCTGTGGGAGAAGCTGCTCTTGAAATACTACTTTTCAGTTATTACTGGGAGGAGAAGGTGGGAAATTATTTGAAAATATTTGCAAGTCGTGTCAGAATCCACTGATTTGTGATTTTCCCCACACTCGGAATGCCAAGTGGGAAGTGTTTTATTGGGAAGGAAATTGTGTAGGACGAAGCAGAAGCTTGTAAAAAGGAATCAGGAAGGCGTCTGCAGGAGCTGGGCAGTGCTGTGGTGACTTTTTGAAGGCTCAGGGGGTTTGCAGCACGTGGTGGTGGCTCCCATCAGAGCCTCTTGGAGGTCACTGATGGCTGGCACAGTGGGAAGGGGTGAAATGTCTCATCTGCTGCCACAGCTCCTCATTTTCACAAGCTAAGCCTATTCTTTATCTTCAGCAAAGTCTTTTCACCCAGAAATTTCTTGGGAGCAGAACTCACCCACCCCTTAATCAGCCCCTCCTTTGAATTCCTGTCCCCACAGCTCTGTAGGATCCCTTGGGAAGGGAAGACTCTTCAGCTCCCTGAAACCCTTCCCACCACTGACACTCTGTTTCTGCCCAGGGTGACCTGACCAACCTGGTGCACGGCAGTCACTGCTCCAAGTACAGGCTGACCAGGATCCCGGGCACCAACGCCTTCGTGGGAATCGTCAACGAGACGTGCGACTCGCTGGCCTTCTGTGCCTGCAGCATGGTGGACAGGCTGTGCCTCAACTGCCACAGGTGACAGGGCTGGCCCCGGGCTGGGACACTCCTTCCCTCTTCCTTGGTTTGGGATTTGTAAGAACACAATTAGTTCATAAGCTAAATCAGGGAAAACGAAGGAGTTGCTCTGCCTGTGCTCCCTGTAAGAGTGCAGGGACTTGGGGCATCTCTGCCAGGGTGGCAGGGAATTGGACCCAGGGGTGTTGGGGTAGATTGAAGTCCCTGAGAGATTCAGAGTCCTAAGGGCAGTTCCCTGTGGCTCAGCCCATAACTAAATTCCCATGATTTTATAGGGATTGGCAGTTCTTCGCTGAGGGGATCCAGGAGGTTTTGCCCACACCGTCCTGCCGTGTTCATGGCACTGCCAGGAAGGATCTTTACATCTGAATCTGAGGGATTGCCTGCTTTTGGAATTCCAGGGGTGGGCGATAGAGGCTCTGCCATGATGTCAGCCTCGGTCCTGGTGCAGAGCAGAGCAATCCCCATTCCGGGGAAGGAGAAGTCACTGCACAGGCACAGCCTTTTCCATGGGACCTGCTGCAGCCCAGGGTTAAAATCCCAGCGGGGGCTGATGGTTTTCTGTGTGTTTGCTGCCCTGCAGGATGGAACAGAACGAGTGTGAGTGTCCCTGTGAGTGCCCACTGGAGGTGAACGAGTGCACTGGGAACCTGACCAACGCTGAGAGCAGGTGAGAGCTGCGACCCTGCAGGAACAAACCCCTCGTTTGTCCTGCTGACCTGCAGGGGACCCGAGGCAGAATTTTCAGTACAATTAAGCAGATGGCACACAACAGATAAAGAAGATTGTTTGAACTGATGGTACTTTGAGTGATTGGGTAACACAAGGCTTCACTCTTTGCTCCAATGCAGGAATCCGAGCTGTGAGGTGCATCAGGAGCCCATGACTTTCACAGCCATTGATCCCAGCCTGCAGGATGCACTCCCACAGTGCATCAACACCCAGTGCAACCAGAGGACAGAGAGTGGGTAAGGTGGCCTTCCCCACCCCTCAGAGTATGCTCCTGTGGAAATAATCCAGTGGGAATACCTGTTTAAAGAGAAAAAGGTGTAGGAAAAGAAAAGCATGGTGCCAGAATGAGGTTCTGCTCCTGGCATTGAGGGCTCATTTTTGCTCGTTTTGAGCAGTCTCCAGGAACCTGAGATGGGTAAAACACACCATGCTCTGACCAGACTTCCCAAATCCTTTCTTCCATCTTCCAAAGGCTGCAGAGAAAGGGTGGAACTGCAGCCAGACTTCACCACACTGAGAAATATCCTATTGGAGGAATTACAAGTAGGATTCTCCCTCTGCTCAGGCTGAGTCCTGCAGGAAAAAACCAAAGCAGACAGACTTGGAAAATGGATGCTGGAGATGCAGCCTCCCTGTATAACTTCCCTTGTGGTACTTCAGCATTTCCATGGAATGTTTTCTGGCAAAGCTCATGTACTTGAGGGTTTACAGATGATTTTGGCTTCGCTCTGTCTCATGCTTCTAAACCAGACTGAGCTCTGCAAAGGAGAGGTGTTGAGCTGGCAAGTAACCGTGCCTTCCTTGGATCTTCTGTGCAGGGACTGCTTTGGGGTGCTGGACTGCGAGTGGTGCATGGTGGACAGCGATGGGAAGACCCACCTGGACAAGTCCTACTGTGCCCCTCAGAAGGAATGTTTTGGTGGCATCGTGGGAGCCAAGAGTCCCTACGTGGATGACCTGGGAGCAATAGGTAACCCAGCCTTTCTGAGCAGGTGCTGCCCTTGGCTCTTGGCGTTCCAGGGCACGCAGGAGGTTCTTCACGTAACAGTGACCTCTTAGCCCGTGCTGAATCAGCACAAAGAGTGCACCGGGCAGGAAGGACATGGTGAATATCACCTTTGTGAAAATCCTCATGTGGAGCTGTGTGTAACTCCCCATTCCTGTCTTTAAGATGCACCCTCTCTGAATTCCTTCTCCTGTTCCCATTGTGCACCCAGAAATCCTCACAGAGCTTCTCCATGTCCCAAGCCCTTGATGTAACACTTCCCTCAGAGCACTGACGGTGTCGTTTTCCCTCTGCTTTGTCCCTGTTGCTGTAGGAGACGAGGTGATCACCCTGAACATGATCAAGAGTGCCCCGGTGGGCCCGGTGGCCGGAGGAATCATGGGCTGCATCATGGTGCTGGTGCTGGCCGTGTACGCGTACCGGCACCAGATCCACCGGCGCAGCCACCAGCACATGTCCCCGCTGGCTGCACAGGGTGAGCCTGGCTGGGGCTGGGGGACAGGGTGGGCGTAAAGAACCCAGCAACACGACAGAGCCCAAAGAGAGAGCGATCCCAGAGCTCTCCTCGGTTTCGCTGCGCGTTCCCCGGGTTTATTCCGCGTCGGGAGCTGCGGGGGAGCCGGGCCTGGCGCAGGGCTGTGTCTTGCTGCCCTCTCCTGGTACAGACAGAGCTGCTGCTGCTGCTGCTGCTGCTGCCCAGGGAGCTTGCCCAGACCCAGAGGGAGATGAGCTGAGCTTTGCCAGAGCTCGGACACTGATCCCAGCTTCCTGCAGCTCGGCCCAGCAGACCCGTGACACGTGTTTATTCTGTGCAGCCTCTGGAGTGACACACATTTCACACCCTTTGCTTTGCATCTGGGATGGGTCTTTGTTCACTTGTGTTTCCTGGTTCTGGTCCATGTGATGTTCATGGAATGTCAGTGCACAGAGAGATAAAACCACTGAAGCCTGAGAGGCAAAACTGTGCTGGGAGAAGGGATACTGGTAGAAAGATAAAGATCCAGAGGTGAGAACACCTGGAAGTGTCCAAGGCCAGGTTGGACGGGGCTTGGAGCAGCCTGGGACAGTGGAAGGGGGTGGAACAAGATGGACTTTAAGGAGCCTTCCAACCCAAACCACTCTGGGAAGTGAAGTGTGATCAGAGCTCATTACCTCCATATCTGATCGCCCCCCAGCTCTGCTTTGAATCAGTTCAGGTCCGAAGTGCGAGTCCCTTTTAAGGGGAGGTGGGATTTGGCATTTCCCTGCTATCTCAACCCTGTCCATACTGGAAGAAAAGCACCCCCAGTGCAGACCAGTAACACCACGAGCTTCCACTCTGTTACTGGGGTGACAGCTGGCAGGAAAACGATGCAGAACTTCTGTCTCACCGGTTGTGTCTTTCTGTTTGTAACGGTGTGTAGAAATGTCAGTGCGTATGTCCAACCTGGAAAATGATAGGGACGAGAGGGACGATGACAGCCATGAAGACAGAGGAATCAGTAAGTACCAAAGCACTGTGCTGTGAAAAATCGTGAGATTAAATCAGCCATTTGTTTTTTAATACACTAGATTTGAAGATGTGAGGATGCCCTGTGCTGATCAGCAGTAGAAAATGACAGAACAATGTTTTAATTCAAACATTGGTGCACGTTTAGTCTCATGCTGAAAAATCCCATTTTTCACTTTTAAAAGATAATTTTCCATTAGGTGTGGAGGAGTTTTGTCCCTTATAACCCCCTGTCATGAGCACTTCCAGAAATAGCTCTGATCAGCTTAAAAATTGCCACTTTGACAGCACAGGTGTGGAAAACTCTTCCCTTTGCTCAGCCTTGGAAAGCAGAAGGCAAGTCTGGCCAGTATGGTCAGCAAACATGGCAATACATCTTCTTTGCATTGATTTGGGATGCCTGTAGTTCTTTGCCATTCAGTCAGAATGGCACTTTGCACGATCCCGGGGTGCTGTAAGTTGACCTGGTGCACCAGCTCCAGGACAGCTCCAGTGTCAGACCAGATCCCTGGCTCCGCGCCCTCACTAAAACAATGCACAAGATTTGAAGCTGTGTCAACACACACAGAGGGAAAAATCAGCATATCTGAGCTTCATGGCTTGCATCTACTGCTTCTCCACGTCCCTTTTTGTTTCCTTTGGAGTCCGCTTGCAGTGCCGCCCCAGGTTCCTCAGCGTTGGCCCGGCGCGGGGGAAGGTCCGGCTGGATGTTGACCAGTTTAAACCGCGGCTCCTGGCTGCTCCCGTGGCAGTGGGGGCGGCGGGGCTGCCGGGAGCTGCTGCTGTGGGTGCTGGGTGGTGGCAGAGCCGGCTCTGAGCCGTGTGTTGGTGTCTCCGCAGTCAGCAACACGCGCTTCATCGCGGCGGTCATCGAGCGGCACGCGCACAGCCCCGAGCGCCGGCGCCGCTACTGGGGCCGCTCGGGCACCGAGAGCGACCACGGTGAGTCCTGCGCCCTGGGGGGACTGGGGGGCTCACTTTGCTGCAGGAGACTGCCTTCTTGGACATCAGGCAGCCAAAAACATTTCCTCCTTGACGGTTCTGACACTGGGTTTGTTCTGAGAGACCTCCCTGGGGTTTGTCGCTGTGGCGGGAGTAGAGACAGCGTAGGGCACACACAGAGGCCGTCAGAGAGTGAGGAAGGATTTATTGTTATGAATAACCCCTTTTATACATGCTATATGACTAATTGTGATTGGATAGTATTTACCCACCCCCCAAGGTGATTGGTTAGAACCTGTAGCGCTCAGTTCCAAAACATAGATTAGAAAGAGTGAGAAGAATTCAGCTTATCTTTATGTTCCACACAGAATTCATGAGAAAGAGAAAGTTCTCAGGGCAGTACATCCACAGGGGTTCTGAGCATCCTCCTGAGGGGCAGCTCTGATCTCTGCTCCCTGTGACCAGGGACGGGATCCCAGAGATGGCTGGAGCTATGCTGGAGAGCTTCGGGTTGGGTATGAGGAAAAGGTTCTTCCCCCAGAGCGAACTGGAGTGACAGGACCAGGGGAATGGCTTCAAAGTGAAAGANGAGAAAGTTCTCAGGGCAGTACATCCACAGGGGTTCTGAGCATCCTCCTGAGGGGCAGCTCTGATCTCTGCTCCCTGTGACCAGGGACGGGATCCCAGAGATGGCTGGAGCTATGCTGGAGAGCTTCAGGTTGGGTATGAGGAAAGGGTTCTTCCCCCAGAGTGAACTGGAGTGACAGGACCAGGGGAGTGGCTTCAAAGTGAGAGAAAATGGAATTAGATCAGATGTTAGAAAGAAATTCTTTGTGAGGGTGGGCAGGCCCTGGCCCAGGGTGCCCAGAGCAGCTGTGGCTGCCCCTGGATCCCTGGCAGTGCTCAAGGCCAGGCTGGACATTGGGGCTTGGAGCAGCCTGGGACAGAGGGAGGGGTCCCTGCCATGGCTGGGGTGGGGAATGAGATCATCCTCAATGTCCCTTCCATCCCAAACCATTTTGGAATCTATGATCTTCCAGCACCTTTAAACAAATACTGGTCACCATGAGGTTCAGGCCTTGGGATGTGTCTCTCCTGCCCCGAGACTAAATCTCCTTAAATCTGGAAAGCTGCTAGAAGGGTGTAATGCTGTTGACTCATGAGGAGGCTTAATTTATTAGGAAATGAAGAGCAGGAGGGTTAGACAAGGCAGTCTGCAAGCTGTCAGCTCTGTGAGGCTGGGACCTCACAGCAGACCTAGCCCAGTATTAGGACACTGGCTGCACTAATGGAATTGGGACAGGAAACCCAGAGGCCTTGGAATGTGGATGAACAGATGTCTCCTAGACAATCTTGCTCTAGGAGGAATTACCCAGGATTTGGGGCCAGATTACCTGTGCTGAGGCAGATTTGCCAGATTAATGTTCCCTTTGCTCCTTTTCTTGCAGTCCCAGCAAATCCTTCCCATCTTTTAGTCATCCTGGGTTAGCAGGGGAGCTCTCTACCTCCATCTGGAATGTGCGCTGCTATTTTTAGTTTCTGTAATTCCATCTTCTTCAAAGGGCTGCCCAGCCTTCTTCCCCAACTCCTCCATGCCAGCTCCAAGCCATGACTCAGAGCAGGGGAAATGGGAGCCAGCTTTGGGGACTCAGCTGCTATTTTTACCACCCTCCTTTTAGGTGTCTCCAGCTGAAAACCGGACCGAGATGCTCAGGAGCACCAGTGGTTCCTCAGCCTTTAGTCCATGTTTTTTGAGAAGGTTTTATTTCCAACTAAAGCAAGATTTTTCTCCTTTTAAATTCCATTTGTGTTGTTGCCTTTAGAAATGATGAGATGAAGTTTTTTTCCTGCAGCCTGGACTGAGTGGGAAGAGCTGGTTTGGATAAATCCAAATCTGTCAGGAACTGCAGCACCTGCTCCAGAGAAAGGGACAGAACATCTCCAAGGGACCTGTTAGGAGATGGATTCCTCGCTGGGAAAGCAAGGGCTGCTAGCTGGCTTCCCAGTGACATCATTTCCCTAGGATATCCCAGGGAATGTGATGTCTCATCACTCCCGATCTGGATTTTAACTTCTCAGACTCCAGTAGCAGATCTTTTAGCCAGAAGAGAGCCTGGAGTTGGTTGCTGCATGTGTGTGAGCCCAGCTGGAAGTGGGAGTGCCCTTTGGCCCTTTGGCTGTGTGAAACCCTTCCCAGGAGCATTCCATGGATTTGGTTAAATGGAAAGCTGACCGGCATCAAACACATGTGCTTGGGTTTTGCAAGCAGGTGAAGGTGCTCTCATCCCTTTAAAAATGAAACACAACAGGATGAGGTGGAGAAGTTTTGCAGTGTGCAGATACAATAACTGGGAATCCTTCCCATTTTTGAGAAGGTTTTATGGGATAGAGGTACTGGGAGTGGATCCCACCTCTTTATTGTTTGTTTAAAAATCCAGGTTCTATCTTAACAGACTTTTTGGGGGTGGTATCTTTTGTGTTTTGGTTTGAAATCAGTGCCAGCAATTCTGTTGTTACAAAGTGTTGAACACGTGGGTGTTGTTACTGTGTGGGGTGGCACAAACCACAGATCCCCAGCAGTGGTGGCAGGGAAAGAGATCCATTGTGGCCTTAGAGGAGAGGATGAGTTCGTTGGGTTTTGTTTATTCTGTTAATTAAGAAAATAGTTCTATTCCCTCTCTAAGCACCTTGTGTGTGATGGCATGAAGGGTACACGGCCAGCTCTGGGAGTACTGAGTGGCAGGGAAAGGGATCCATTGTGGACTCGGAGGAGAGGAGGAGTTTGCTGGGGTTTGTTCCATTAAGTAAGAAAATTATTTTATACCCTTTGTAAGCACTCTGTGTGTGATTCCATGAAGGGTACATGGCCAGCTCTGGGAGTACTGAGTGGCAGGGAAAGGGATCCATTGTGGACTCAGAGGAGAGGAGGGGTTTGCTGGGGTTTGTTCCATTAAGAAAATTATTTTATACCCTTTGTAAGCACTCTGTGTGTGATTCCATGAAGGGTTCCTGGCCAGCCCTGGGAATTGTGAGCATCCAGCCTTGCTAATCCTCAATCCTGCTGTGCATTCCCCAGGCTACAGCACGATGAGCCCTCAGGAGGACAGCGAGAACCCCCCCTGCAATAACGACCCCCTGTCGGCCGGCGTGGACGTGGGGACGCACGACGAGGACCTGGAGCTGGACACGCCCCCGCAGACAGCTGCTCTGCTGAGCCACAAATTCCACCACTACCGGCTGCACCACCCCCCGCTGCACCACAGCCACCACCTGCAGGCCGCTGTCACCGTGCACAGCGTGGATGCCGAGTGCTGAGGGGACAGCCAGCACCTGCAGGGGGACAGTGCAACCTCTACCTGCAGGGGGACAGTGCAGCCAGCACCTGCAGGGAGGATGCCACAGCCACCACCTGCAGGGGGACAGTGCAGCCACCACCTGCAGGGGGACACTGCAGCCACCACCTGCAGGGAGGAGCCACAGCCACCACCTGCAGGGGGACAGTGCAGCCACCACCTTCAGGGGGACAGTGCAGCCACCACCTGCAGGGGGACACCACAGCCAGCACCTGCAGGGGGACATCACAGCCACCACCTGCAGGGGGACACCACAGCCATCACCTGCAGGGGGACAGTGCAGCCACCACCTGCAGGGGCACTGCAGCCTCCACCTGCAGGGGGACAGTGCAGCCAGCACCTGCAGGGGGACATCACAGCCACCACCTGCAGGCTGCTGGCACCATGCACACCAGGAATGCTGAGTGCTGAGGACACCACAGCCACCACCTGCAGGGGGACACCACAGCCACCACCTGCAGGCTGCTGGCACCGTGCACACCGGGAATGCTGAGTGCTGAGGACACCACAGCCACCACTCCGGAGCCAGGGGACCCTGCTGCTGCCCAGGGACAGCCTCACGGGCTTCCCCACCAAACTGAGGCAGCAGAGCTTTGCGTTTTGAGGAATTGGAAGGTTGGCTCTGGCCTGGAAATGTGTTTGATGGATGGACCTGCCAAAACATGGAGATGGGAGGCACGTTGGACCTCCAGGAACAGGGCTGGGAGTTTATCCAGCAGCTGGAGTTTGGAGCCCTGTTGTGCTGAGCCAAGAGAAGAGAGAGAGAGCTTAAAGGGCTGGAGATGATTTGGTTTCCTTAACTGGAAGAGCAGGAATCTGCAGCTGGAGAGTACAGGAGTGCCAGGGGAGCTGGGCAAGGCTGCTGGCTTCTCTGCAGGTGGAAAAATCCCTGCTCCCACATTGCTGTGCAGGACCTGGGACAATGCATCTCAAGATTTTTAAGTAAAGGATTATTTTTCTACTATTTATTGAACTTGAAACTTTGGGGGGAGGGAGGGAAGAAAACCTGTTAGCAATTCTCAGCGAGTACCACGTGCAGTCTGTGCTGGGGAAGTGCTTCTTCCCAGGAAAACGGCTGTTCTTAGGAGCTGATCTGCATCCAGTGCCCCACTCTGCAAAGGGAAAATGAAGAAGCCCTCTCTGCCTCGGTGTTTACATTAGGAATGCTTTCTTTTCCACACTTGTTTCCTGTAAATATTACAGCCTGATTTCTATTCCAGTATTGTCTTCCTATTTGCAGAGAAGAAATCCTGAACTCTGTTACTAAAATTCTGAGAATTCTGCCCAGAAACCTCTCATCTTTATCTCTTTGATCATCCTTAAAGGATTCCTGTGTGGAAGTAATAAAGAATTTCTTTAGCATTAGTTACCAGATGGATAATCCCAGATGGAATCTGTGCCATTCTTCTGTTTCCTTAGACCACAAGTAGGGATAAACCAGTGTTTTGTAAAACTTGGGTTACTGTGGAAGAAACCTTGAAACCATAATGAGAAGTTGCTGCTGTTTGTCTGGAAATTTAACATTGCTTGGTAATTCAAACAAAGATTAATCAGTGTCTACAACACAGGGCGTCATAATTATCAATTAGTTTTAAATCACAGTGTTGTATTTTAGATTCATATTTTGTGATTACAATGATATCAAACCATTCTTGCACTGTGCGTATGATAAACATCCATTTATATGTAGGTTGTTTTTTTTTAAAAAATCACTTGTTTTAATTAATATGGTACTTAATACTGTATTATGTAAAAAAATTGGTTCTTAAACAGTACAGTAAAATAACTATATGTGTGATACCAGGATACCCCTTTATACTATGTATAAAATTAAAATCTCTAGTGAAATAAACTGTATATAAGTATAGATCTGTGGAGAAGTGGCTGCACTGAAATGATTCTGCCTCAGTTTCCTTCTCTGGCTGAACAGGACTGAAAATTCACTCCAGTTCCTCCAGTTTTATCAACAGCCTTGAAAGATCTAAACTTAAATACAAATGATGGTATTGCTGTAATTTTTAAAGCCTGTTTTTAGCTTGTTGGTCATTACTTGGGAAATGACATTTCTGGAAGTGGTCAGCCACTGCTTAAGAGTCACCAAAACCAATAATTTCAGGGTTTTATTTTCCTGATCCTCTCCTGAAACCTCAGTGGCTCTGGATTTGCTGTTCTGCCGTGTTTGTGCAGGATTAGGTGGCTCTTTTTGCTGAGCAGGCAGTGCAGGAATCCCCTGAGCCTCTGCTTTGTGCTCCCAGAGCTCTGCAGCCGATGCCCTCTGCATCAGCCTTGCTGGGATTCCTTTGTGATTGGGAACCCAAAGTCCTGCTGGTGGTTGGATACCCTGGGATAAATCATTTTCCATCCAAATGTGTCAGAAATGTCGTTAATAAGCACGTACATTGGAAAGTGTCAGAACGTTCATTAACAACAGTATGATTTCAGGGGAGAAGGTTTTTGTGGTGCTTCCCCTCCCATGCCAGCAGAAGGTTTTTGCAGGGTTCTGTTGCAGCTCTGCCAGGAGCACAGCACATTCCAGAACCTCTTGGAACAGCTCTTGGAAGTTCCAGCAATCCAACTCCTCTTGCTTCTGCCTGCAGAGCTTTTCTGGAGCTCCTTCTCGCTGCTGCTTCATCAATATTTTCCTGGGCCATGGAATTGTGATTTGAGGGGTCTGGAGAGCTCTGCTTAACTTGAAGTGATGGAAAATTATGGGGTTAAACCGATTTCGAGGTGTGCCAAATCCCAGCTTCCAATGCTGACACTGACCTTGTCCCAGCAGGAATAAATGGGATGCTGGAAAAAAACCATTGCTGATAATGGATGTGATTGGGGTTTTATAAGGAGCTGTGTGAGAACTCTTCGTTTTTATTGCCTGTGCTCTGCCATGGCCTTCCCTCCCCATCATTATTTTACTGTGTTGACTGAGGACCAAGATCATAAAAGGAGCAGTTAAACCCTGGATCCTCTGTCCCTAGAACTGATAAGACTTTATGGCCATTAATTTTCCACTTTTATTTTTCCAGCATAGTTGTATTCATTTTCCTATAGGTTTTCTTTCATTCTCCCAACAAAAAAAAAGGTTCTTTTAAAATGAAAATGAGCATTGCCTCTAGTTTGTGTTCATTAATGTCAAATTGACTCTATGCTTGGAGTACTTGAGATCTGCCAAGTGTATGGAGTTTTCCTCTATCCAAGGAACCAGCCCATGGAGAAGCTGTTTCTATGGGCAGAATATATTGATTGAAAATGCATTAAGATGATTTTTTTTTAATTTATGCTATTGCCTGGCTAAGAAGTGTGATGTGGAAAGACAAGCTGGGTACAATTTGCCCATGAACATTTCATAAGGCCACTTAAGCCAGGAAATATTATCTTTATCCTTGCTCTTGGCAAGGGCAGAGAGGATGGATGGGAATTCAGGACTTGTGACTATAACTGGGCAAAGGGAGATCTCTCAAAGGCTTTATTCTGTGAAGTGACCCAGAAATGGGCAAGAGGAGAGAAACTGGATTTGTCAGAGGAAAAGCTATGAGAGCAAGCTGGCAGCAAATATGGAAAAGGGAGAAAAAAATAGGATGCAGAAGTCCTGGATCTAAGAGAGTGCAGGTAATCCAAAAGGCTGTTGGCGAGTTCCAAGATTAATTTGCAGCGTTCCCAGCTCTTGGCTGCCCGTTTCAGTTGTTTATAAAAGAGATTCCCAGCTATGGCTGGGATTTTCAAAGGAGCCTGCACTGGGCTGTCAGTGATGTTTGGAATATTAATTCCTGCAGCAGTTAACTCGGGCACCGTTGGATTGTTTTGCTGTGCAAACCCCCCTGTGCCAGGGAGCCTGACTGGGAGAAAGGAACACCAGTGCCATGGAGTGTTTCATATTCCTGACTTGCAGCCCTCGGCTGTGATGAGAGGTGATGATTTTCTGCTTCGTGCTCCGAGCTGAGCATGGAAGGACCTTGGCCCAGAAGGGCTGGAGTTCCTGGAGCCAAGGCTGCAGTGGAATTTGGACACTCCAGTCCAAGAGTGAAGTTCTCCAAGCCCTGCCTCGTTAGTGAGGTGCCAGCCCCAACTGGGGGAGTGCCAGCCCTTGTGCAGGAGCACTGCTGGTTCCATCTCGGAGAAGATCCCATGGGATCATCGAAATCCCTTTGGAACAGCAGCCTTGTGAGCAGAGGAGCAGGAATGTGATGGCAGGGCCAGAACATGGCTTGGATCTGGAGGTTTTCTTAGCTCACAGTGGCCTCATGTGAATCCTGTGACAGTATGGATCCCTGGGCTGGTTTCTGTGGTGGGAGCAGTGGCTGGGGCTGCCCTGGGAAGGAGCAATCCTGGTTTCTTGTGGGTTCTTGGAGCTGACACAGGCAAACCCAGCCCTTCAGCACTGAGCCAGTGCCCTCCACTGGGATTGCCCCTCCTGGGACAACAGCAGCGACAGCAGGGAAGGGAATGTGTTGGCCAAAGGCACAGAGCAGAAGGAATCCTTCCAGCCCACCTTCACCTGGCACTGGCACTTTATCCCTTTATCCATGGCTAAAGGGAGCAGCCTCCAAAACTGGCAGGTCAGCGCTTTCCACAGGCACTCTGCAGGAAAAAATGTGCAGGAAGAGGTGTTGGCAGCCAAGGCCCTGACAAAAGTGGTGGTCTTTCCTTAAATCCAGTTGAACCATCAGATTGCCAAGGATTCCCAGTTTGGCCAACACTGATGGATTTTTCCAATTTTTAAACTCTCTCACTGCATTCAGAGGTCATAAAATGGGGCAGGCACCCCAAGATGGGTGGCAGCAGCAGCAGGAAACTGGGAATGCAGTCCAAGAGTTTAATATCCTGCTTTTCACTTTTCCAGCATTCTGACACTTCCATGAAGTTGCTCCTAATATCCTTTCTCTTGGCATAATGTATGCAAATCACATGCAAGATTAAAGGCTGAGTAATTGAACAACATGAACTAATTGCTGCAAATTAATATTAACAACCCCCTAAATAATGGGTTTATTTCCTTTGCAGCTGGACCAAGGAGAGCTCCATAACCAAGGCAAAAACCTCAGCCAGCAAACCTGGAAAACAGGAAGGGGATGGATTTTTTTCACTCTCCATGAAGATGGAGAAGTCAGGCACAGAACACTGGGTGACAGTTCCTATGGAAACCTCTTTATAACTGAGCAGCAGAACATTGGAAAGCCTCATAAATTTTTTGGGAAAGTTTCTCTTGCATTACCTCCTTTAGGCCAGTTTTCCATATTGGACGAGTTTTTTCCATGTGTAACGAGTTACAGCATTTTTAAGGAGAAAATATTGTGGGGGTGTTTGAAATTCCAGGCTCTGCTGGCAGGGAGAAATCACGGACTGCTTTATCATATCCAAACAAATTGCTGGTGCTGTGCCTGCTCCCTCCCAGTACATCCCAGCTCCTCCCTTAATCCCAACAAATTTCCTCCAGGTTTATAATTAGCCAGATGCAAGGAGCTGGAGGTGAGGCAGTAATGGAGGTGTAGGATTTACCCTGTGGAAAGCTTTCACCCAGCATTATGATTTCCCTGTTTTCTGGTGGGAAATGATTTTATCGTTCCCTGTGAACCCTCACTATCAGTTTCCCATTCCTAAAAAATTGGTTCTTTTAGGGAGTGTGAGACAGAATGATTTGGAATTACCGTTTGCAGCACATTCATGGGCTGGCCAATAAAAATACTCCTGGTAGGAATGTGGGGCCGGACCTGCTTTTGCCTGGAATCCAAGGAACATTTGAATGGTTTTTAATACTATAATTGTCAAAATGCAGCTTGTGCCAATAAGTAATGACTAAATTTGAAGCTGAATGAGGAAGAATAAAGCCTGTGTGGGAAGAATGCTGATTTAAAGCAGAGAGGGCATTGATTGAGGAGAAAGTGTTGCAGAGGTTCCCCTGTGAGTATCTGGGCCATTTATTGATGAGAACTGTACTTGTATGTCTTTAATCTTATTTTCCTTCGTTCTCAGTTATTATTCAAGAACTTGGCTTTGCTTTGTGGTGTTTATTTTAATATTTACTTGGGTTTTTGTTGCCTTTAAATACAACCACACAGATCTGCTAATGATGCATTAGGCAACAAAGGTTTGAGATTGTACTGCAGAGACCACAGGTCCCAAAATAGCCCATTACAGCACAGCCCAGTAATGATTTCCTTGGAGGAGTTGCTTGCTTTGTAAGTTATAGCTCTGAACTCTCCCACCTTTTTGCTATTTATTTGCAGGCCACTGAGTTAAAGAACCGAGGAGAAGCTGCTAACCAGGCTGATCCTGAGATAATCCATCATTCCTAACACTCAAGAGCAGGGTTACAGCAAATTCACAGCCTGCAGGTTCCACTTGAAAAGAAAACGTTTGGCAAAGAGTTTTTGTGCCTGGATGGAAGAGCAGGAGTAAAGAAACATCCCATGTTTGGGCATGTCATGGAATGGTGCGCAGGGAATGCCAAAAGTACTGGGATTTGTAGGGGAAAACAGGATAAAGGAACTCCTTTTGGCACCCCTGCTGTATTTAAGATGCAGTGTGTATTTGTGAGGGAATTGAGCATCTGGGCGATCATCACCAAACTAATTATGGGTGTTGAAAACTAAATCTGCATCTTTTGGATTCAAAATCTCGGTGTCTTAATGAAACAAAAGGAGCAGCTGGAGCAGGAAGCAGTGGGAACAGAAGGGACAAAAGGGAATGGTATTGTTTGTGTTGTTCACATGAAGTGGTGATGGTAATCTGTGATTTTTATGGAATGTGCAGCGGCTGATGGGTTCCACATCCCCCCTGCAGGAAACACGTCATCATTTCATTTTTATTGCATTAAGCACTCACTAACCTAAGAGCTCACAGACACATTCCCAGTATCCCACATACCTGGGAATATCAGGTGGGTCTTGCATCCAACAGATGTTCCCAGTCTTGGCTTTCACTTTACCTGCAGAGATCTGAATTTGTTTGTACTTTCGGATGTAGAATCCCAGAATCCCGGGCTGGTTTGGGTTGGGAGGGACCTTAAATCCAATCTCATTGCACCCCTGCCATGGGCAGGGACACCTTCCACCAGCCCAACCTGGACAAATTATGCCTGACTGCAGCTGTAATTCCAAAAGAATATTTGTGACACAATTCTAGGCACTCATTCCATAAAAATTTGAATATATGTATATGGTTAGTATGACTTCAAAGCCGCAGAAACTCAGGGAAATTAATCTTCAGTTTGGGAGAGCTACAAAAGTAACTGCTGTGGATGGGTACATTACTCTTAATTAACCAAAAAAGTACTTTGATTATTGTAGTTTTTTCATTCATTTTAGAAGTAATGAAAGTCCAAGACACTTTGTACTCTTAATTTGCTTTGGTTTGGGCTAAAGCAATTTCTAAAATCACGTATTTGGTGGAGTTCCTTAATCTGTAACTGATAATTTTATCTTTAGAATGGCATCTTAAACCTAGTCAAGAATTATCCATCAGAATTAGATTTTCTTGATAAGAACTTAGTCACGTATACCAAATTTGACTCCAAGTGTTCTTCCAATTTCCTTTTTAAGACTATTATGTTTCAGGTCTGGATTCTCTTTTGCCTGTTCTTTGTGGTTGGCCTTGTGTCTAAAAATGGCGACAAATATTTAAATTATTCTTCACTCATTTATAGCAATGATGACAACGTTAAGAGCTAAATTTACTGTGTTGTAAATGACACTGCAAGGAACTATGCTAGAGGAGAAATGGATTTTCCAAGAGAACAACCTATTTTATTTTTTAAAGTGGGTGCTGACAAACGGAGTGAAATGTTTTTGTGGACAGAAACTTCATGGAAGGGGAAATTTATTTTATATTGATTCCCAGAAATGCTGTCCTTCTCTTGTGATGTTGGGCTTCTTTTTTTGGCAGGTCACAGCCCTGTGCCCGTCCCCCATGTCAGCAGTGCAGAACGCAGGTACTGTTTTACCCATTTTCATGGGTTTTAATTAGTTTGCCACATTTCTGATGAGGAGTAAAATTAGGACAAGGTCATCTTGGGCCATTGTGCCTGCTGACCTCCCAAGGAGCTCTTGGGTTCACTCACAGGTTGGACTCGATGATCCAGCCTAATTGATTGTGGGATCTGCTTTATTTTGCTGTAGTTCTGTATTTCAGTCTCTCCGGGTGGATCTGTACCCAAGGAAGGTGGCAGTGATGGGGATGTGGGGAATGATTCCTGCTTGGGGAGGGAGAGGGATGGTGCCCTGGCCTTGGCCTCCATCAGGATGGATCCTGGGGAGATTCCCTTCACCACAGAGCCCCAGGTCTCCTCAGAGCGCTTGAGTTCTTCCAGAAATTCCACCTGGAGACGCATTACCATGGGCATGAAGCGAGGAGGAGGACCTGGGGGTGCTGGGGGACAAAGAGCAGTCACTGCCTGCCAGTGTCCTGGGGAGAAAGAGCCCAATGGGATCCTGGGGTGCATTGGGAAGAGCATTCCCAGCAGGTCAGGGAGCGATCCTCCCCTCTGCTCAGCCCTGCAGTGCCGTGTCCAGCTCCGGATCCTCAGCCCAGCAGGGCCAGGGGGATCCTAGAGTGGGGATGTGGGGATGAGGAAGGGCCTGGAGCAGCTCCGTGCCCAGGTTGGACTGAGGGAGCTGGGGCTGCTCAGCCTCCAGAGGAGCCCCAGCTGAGAGGGACCCTCAGCCCTGGCTGTCCCTGTGTGCAGGGAGGGCTCCGAGCAGGGCCCGGGCTCTGCTGCGGGGGCCCAGCGATGGCAGCAGAGGAACGGGCAGGGACTGAGCCCAGGGAGCTCCCCCTGCACAGGAGGCAGAACTTCTTCCCTGGGCAGTGCCCGAGCCCTGAGCAGATTGTGCACAGAGGCTGTGCAGTGTCCCTGCCTGGGGATATTGCAGAGCTGGGTGGCCACACTGCTGTGCCCTGTGCTCTGGGCTGGCCCTGCTGGAGCAGGGAGGTGGCACGGGATGAGCCCCTGGGGGCCCTGCCAGCCTCACCAC